>OZ038324.1:9576512-9758571 GCA_964035795.1 Pterobdella sp. o SKG-2022 | reverse complement strand
GGGACCAACTCACTTGCAAAATACAGTACTCAGCTAATGGTGGGTTTTTGTGTTTGTGTGATGTGTGAGGGGGGTGAGGGGTAGTGTAGTATATGATAAAAAGGAGATGTTAATATAATAATAATAATATATTGTTTTAATATTTTGATGATGCTAATATGAGTAAAATTTTGATATCATAGGTTAATAATGATAACATAATGACGACAGTGAGTCCAGGAGGGTGGGTGCCGTCATCGGTGATCCAAGCAATTTGTAAGAGAGAGGCTCCGAAGTTTCTCAAGAATTTCACTGCTTACGTCATCGAGAAAACCAAGGACCAGCCCATTCTACTCTGATTGTTCTTTGTTTTATTATGCCTTTCAATTATAATTCTTGATTTTTAAGACTTTTATCAAGTTAATTCTTTGTCTTTGTACTGCTTTTAAAATTTTTTTCCAGAACTGCTTAATTTCATGTAAACATTTTGATTGTAAATTTATTTATCCAACTATTTAAGAATCACCCAATCCGACGCCATTAAACTTTGGAGATATTTTGTAAATAATAACGTATGAGTCGCATTTTGAAGCTGGAGTATTTTCAAATAAATATTACTTGTATGTTACAATCAAAAATAATATTGCTATTTGTTTTCAACGTCTGAAGATTCCTTTTTCAGTTTTATAATGTTCGCATAAATGGCGCAGCAAAAACTCCTTGACTCCCAAATGTAAGTTCCGTTTTAGCACTACTGGTCATAAATTTTTATCAATAGATTGAAATTATTTTGTTATCGGCCTGAACGCTTGGCATCATTTCGATGGTAACTTGAAGTATACGGTTTCATCATAATTTATGAAATATTTGAAAGCCAAGGGTTTCTGTTATGTTAGCTTATCAGCTTGTATAAACCGTCACACCCATTTTGTTGATACAGGTTTTAAGCAAACATTCTCTATTGAACTACCCGATCAATGTAGATACACACCAGAAAAACAGATAGGCCTGATGTACCTTTCCAGATGGAACGAGTCCTCACTTGATCACTATTCAAACAGATATTTTCTCGTGTTGATGTCGGTGAAAATGTTCTCTAGTCACTTTCATACGGATTCATCTTTGTGAGTTGCTCGCATCTAAAATAAAGCTATAAAAAATGAGAATAGATTGAGTAACACAATTGTATTTGGTTTCCTTCGACAAGGTTCTAGCAGGAAGAAAAAACAGCTTTCAAAACTTGGTGGTGGTCAATAAACTATGTCCGAATATCTACCCCACTAAATTCTAGGAATCACATTTTTAATCATCTCTTACTTTTTAAGTAGACGCAACTTGATCCGAGTTAAAGCTAAAATAGCTCTTTCCAAAAAATTCTTTACAAACAATGCCAGTTGTGTGAGATACACACCCATGACACCGCATTAATACACCGTACTCAATTACATCAAACTATTCACCTTTCTTGAATCTGTGGATTCATGAACCAACTTCAATTTCCGAGAAAATTTTTTTTAATGCAGGACAAAATCCATCGCCTAGAAGGATTTTGCTTCTCAAACAGATCTTAGGCGGGGCTAATGAAAAAATAAAGATAATTCATCATGATAAACGATGCACGCTTTTCGCGAGAATTATGGTAATAAAAAGAATGCTGGTGTAAAATTTTCAAACTATTTGATGTATGAGAGTGTAAAAATGCAAGAAATCCAGCTTCGTTCCCTGAACTATACTCATAACCCTCAAGTGAGACCTGGTCATCATCATCTCTTAAAAACACGGGATCCATATAAGGATAGAACTGCAGATACAAGCCAGAAAACACTTTGTGGCCTAAATGATTCTCCGCAGAGAATGATATATTAAGACTGATGAATCCACTGGTCAAATGATCCATGTTGTCTGCGGAAAGATCGGCTGTGAGTAGGCCTGTATGTGAGTCGAGGTGCAGAATGTGTTTCTCATTTCCACCTTCAATTCTGAATATGTATGTGGAATTTGTGTTCTGCGGTTGGTTGGTGTTTGATAACTTCAATTGGCAGATGTCAAATTTTTGAATGTCGGGAGGGACTTTGAGCATGAGAGAGTTGTTGTTTGGGTTGGGGTAAATGAATTCCACTTCAAACTGTGTGGTGGTTTCAGTTGCAACACTTGTTGATGAAGGAGTAGTTGTAAGTATGTTGGCTTTTATGGTGGACTGAGTTGTTGTTGCAAGGCTTGCTGTTGTTGATGGTGGAGTTGTAGTTGTGGTGCTTATGGTAGAAGTCGTTGTAAAAGTAGTTGTAGTAATGGTGGTAGCAGTAGTAGTAGTAGTAGTAGTAGTAGTAGTAGTAGTAGTAGTAGTAGTAGTAGTAGAAGTAGTAGTAGGAGGCAAACCAACTTCGACATGAACTTCAGTTTTAACATGTTCTTGCCACCTCTGTGAAGGTGAATCGGCACTGACACAAAACTTAAACTTCTTCAAAACCTCCACTGACCTCCGGACCCTGATGACCCCTGTGACCTGATCCACATTTAAGAAGCGTTTCACTTCCTTAATATTTTGCATGTTTTCATCTTCTATAATCTCACCTGACATTTCACATTGGCAAATTTTGTACATTATTTGTTTGTAAGGTTTTGAGAAGTCATCATCAGTAGCTTTAATCGTTCCTATCACATGTGCCTTCTTGACTTCATCTTTGACCTCAAAGTGGTACGAATGTTGTTCAAATCTGGGAGGAACATCGTCGACGTCGAGCACTGTGACCTGCAATCCGGTCCATCTCGACAAGCTGGGAGAACCCTTGTCCGAAGCCTCTATGTGGAAGTTCACCGTCACATCCACTTCAAAGTCAAAAGGTCTTTCCACAATTATGAGACCTTCGCCATCCACCCTCAAGAAGTCATCGTACCTCTGGTCGACTGCTTTGATGCTGTACTGCATTTCACCATTTCTCCCTGCGTCAGGATCATGAGCCTGTTTGACATAAACAACAATTATTTCTTGAAGTATTTTGAAAGGGAAACCATCCACCTTAATCTTAATGAGAGGTGTTGTAGGTATCGAGTTCTCTTGCACGGAAACGCTGTAGTGAGTACTCTCAAAAACTGGGGCATTGTCGTTCACATCCAATATTTGTACCTTATGATAGTGTGTGAGTCAAATTATTTATATAAAAACCTTTATAAAATGGCTAACAGTTATTTCTGCAACGGCATCAAGAGGCACCACACCATCGTCTGAGCACTGGATGTTGAAGGAGGTGGTGGAAAAGACTTCTCGGTTAAAAGAGACTGCTGTGATCAGATCATAAAACGCGGTGTGGTCCGAGGTTTCAATGAGCCTCAACTTGAAAAGATCTCTAGGCTCCAAGTAACATGATACTCGTGTGTGTTGGGGGTCGTCTGCATCAGTCACTGCAATCCTCGCCACGTGGTAACCCGTGTTCAAGTTCTCAGAGATCTGTTTGTGAGATAATTTTAAAAATGTTCACTTGGCAATATCCCTAGTACGTACCTCAATGGTGTCTAAGCGAGACCCATCTTTGGAGGTGATTAGAATGGTGGGCCTGTTGTCGTTGACATCTTCCACCTCAACCACCACTGCACAATCACTCGTCAAAGCTGGGTATCCTGAATCAGAGACTTTAATCATACCCCTCATTTCTTGAATTTCCTCATAATCCACAACCCTTTCTGTTCTCATCTCACCACTCTTTTCATCCACTTGTAGTAGCTTCTGGAACCTAGGGACATTTATCAAGATGCAGACAAAAACAACATAATCTTTCTAGGCTCGTTTCCATGATAACATGGCTTAGATAGAAACTTCATGAAAACCTGATGACTTACCAAGGGTCAGAGTCTGGAGAGATAACATAAGTCAATTTTGAATTGAGGCCCTGGTCAGGATCGGAAGCTGTCACCACCCCCACAAAGGACCCATCTCGCATGTTCTCAGATACTTTGAAGGTAAACAGTTTCTGTGAGCAGGTGGGAAGATTGTCGTTGGCATCTATCACCTGTACATCGATCTTAAGGCTGGAGCTCTTGGCAGGTTCTCCTTGATCTCTAGCCACCAAGATCATGCTGTGGGTCTAAGGTGGGTGGTACTTTTAAGTACCAGTTTTAAGTGGCTGAATCATTATCTATATTAGTTTCGTGAGAAACAATTAGTATTATAACTATTATGAGAAGAAACAGTTATCACTGATATTATTATCGTTATTTGGGATTAGTGTTTCAATCCTAATGACCAAAACTGGCATGATGATGTGATGGGAGTTGGTAGGCTGAAGTTATTGGAACATCTAAAGTTTATTTGACATTGAAGAACTCACTACTTATTTAGTGTTTTTGTTCATTAATTCAAAACAGAGATCTGAAAAAAGGTCTTCAAAAAAAATGCTGAGTTATTTTGAAGTTAAATGGCACTCTGTTTTTTAAGCATAAAGAAGGCACATACATTTTCATTGTCAAATTCACTATGTGTAAAGGAAACCTTTCTCACGGTAAAAGTTCTAACGAGATTAAAAATTTATAAATTTTTCAAACGAATATTCATCATCTTTTTTATTAAGTGTACTTTTAATTTTTAAGCAAACAATTGCAATTCTTAATACATTATAAATCTCAGTCAGCGAGATTTCAGATCAGTAATCTTAGGACGGCAGTATATGCATTGTATTTTCACTCAAACAGTCGTAACGAGAACTTAAAGCAATTGAAGATGGCGAAAGAATAATCAAACTCATGAACCATTCTTCACACGCAACACCACATCACAACTCACCCTCATCACCGTGCCACCACTACCCTCACCACTCTCACCACAAAGCCACCACTACCCTTCCTACTCTCACCACAAAACCACCACTACTCACTTCTTGGACTTCTCTATCTAGAGGTCGTTTGAGATTAAGGGTTAAAGTGTGTGTGACGTCATCGTGGTCGATTCTTTCTAGGAAGAAATGAGGGATGTCGTTGGGAAGGAGAGGGAGAAGTTGGTAGGAAATCTTGCCATTATTTGCAGCATCAGAGTCGATGGCGTGTGGGAGGCGTTGAAAGAAAAGGGAAGATGATTCAGAGACTGCGAATTTGAAGGGGGAAGGTTGCTGGAAGGTGGGTGGGTTGTCGTTGATGTCTTCTATTGTGATTCTGATTTTGTCTACAAGCAGGTCTTGTTGAGTGTAAACTGAGTAGATCTTGGTGCAAGAATCCTGTGGAAAAAATATATATAGTGGTGACGAAAACTATGTACAGAGAATATAAAAATTAGAAGTTCTATGGAACATTCATCAACACATCATACCATCCCTTGGCACTGCACCACTACCACAAAACACATCCATCTCACTTTAGCACCTCCCGCCACTGAATTAAACACAACACCACATTAGAATTCCTTATAACAACCTCTCTCCTCTTTCTCCACCAACACCAACCATATACAGACACATCTGATCTCGGTCAATGGGTGAGTTGGTGAAGATGAGAAAGTTGTCGATGGTGAAAAGATTGTCATTGGGAAGGATAGTGAAGCGATGGTGGGTGAAGTTGGAGGGTACTCTGAAAAATCCCACCCTTGTGTTTATTGGCTGTTCTTCTTTAACTCTAAAGTCTTGGAGGCACGTGATTAGTTGGATGAAGATGAGGAAGAGAAAGAAGATAGAAGTTTTATACATTTTGGTGGTACGAAATCTGAGAAATATGGAAGGTTTAGTTAGATTCAATTAAAATGTAATTAATCAATTACGGCTGGTCTCTACGATTGGATGACGCCTGGTTGAAATAATAAGATTATGGCAGTTATGCCTGATAATGGCATCTCTATAATCACTTTTAAACACACAGTTGTCTTTTCAAAGAGGTTTTTTCATTATTAATTGGTTTTATTGTTGATAAACTTTTGTTGTTTTTTATTTATTTTTGAATATTTCTAGATTTTGATCTCGTTCAACGCTTTGTTGTTTTGTTTTCACCATTGGATTGATTATTTTCGTTATTTATTTTTCAAATAAACTATTATTATTACTCATTCATACATTATTTTTTAATTATTCATTATTTTTTTATTATTATTATCATATTTATTATTATTTATTATTTTTATTATTATTATTATTCTATTTATTATTCTTTTTTATTGCACTTATCTCCCTATCTAGATGAAATTTATTGGTGCTTTTATACAAATAAACACAAAATCATTCGAAACGTCATCAAATGAGGAGGAGGAGGACTCCGATGGAGTGATGATGATGATGCTTAAGACATATGAATTCAATTTATACCCTTGTTACCATTTCGCACTATTAGCACTTCTCACACGAACGCTTGTTCATGCACGTACATGAGTATATTTTTTTGCGTGTTTTTTTGAAAATGTTAAAAAATGAATAAAAATGAGAACTTTTCATACAGATTTATAAAAAAATTTATAATGTTACAAATATAAAAAACACACAAAAACCTAAATACATATATGCTAAAAACACATAAACATTTCAAACACACTCAAAACACACATAAAGACACACAAAAAAACATGCGATTCACAATCTTTCTCCACTTTAACCCTCCTTATCTGCAGTGCTTTGTTTCCATTTGTATGCTCCCTCAATGATAACATCATGATTAGATTATTATTATTATTCATTTTTATTGTTATTATTTTTTTCTTATTAGACATCTGACCACCTTCATGACACGGAGCAGCTGTGCGCCTACTGAAAGTTTAAGAAATTCTTCAGCGCTGAATAAATGCAAAATTTGAATATTAATTAGCAATCTCATTAGTATGCATGATAATTCTCATAATCCTCCATTCAGTAGGAATTAATGTTTTCGTTATGTCGGTGTGGAAACACTTTCTAATGCACGGACGTTGGATCACTTTCACACGTACATAAACACGAACACTCATGCATCCTTAAGAAAGATTATTGTATAAACACATTCATACAACAAAATACAAAATTATGAGTACAAGCACGCACACACAAAACAAAAATATTCATAAAAGCACATATTTCCAAGAAAAAATGGATAATTAAAAAAGCTCATAAATACAATAGAGCACATTAAATCACACAAAGATACAAATCTAGAAGCACAAATAAACATAAAAAAACAAAGAAAGATACACACAAATACAGACAAAGACACGATACGTAATTGAAACAATGCAGGTTCAAAGGTGGTTTGAGACATTTGAAAGTATTATGAGAGCATCTTACCACTCTAGCTTGCGTCTTTGTTTTTGTGTATTTTTTTTTCTCAGTAATTTTATATTTTTCTTAAATTTTTTGTTTTTTAGTAGATTTTTGTTTTTTAGAATATTTTTGATTTTAGAATATTTTTGTTTTTTTAGTATATTTTTGTTTTCCAATTTTTTTGTTTTTGTAGAGTTATATTGTTTTTTTTATTTAATGTGAGTATATTTCTGTTTTGAATTTTCTTTCCTTGTGTGCTCGTAGAATCATCGTTTTTTGATGATTTTTAATTTCTTTCCAAGATGAACTGCTTCGGAAGGTCTGATAATAATGACAATGCAGATAATACAATTTGGAAGAATTAAATACATGCATACATGATAAATTATTGAAGGGAACAATGGTTCACCAAAGCTTCATACATTGGGTTGAAAGAATTTAAAGACCTTATATAATATGAAAACTTTATTACGGTGAGAGTCAACCCAGGGAGTTTTAAAGTCACTGGTATCTACTCATTCCATTAATACAGGGTTTATAATACAAATTTTTTTATTTAAAAAAACTCACAATTTCAAAAAATCAATAGTAAAAATAAAACAAATGAAAATAAAAATAATATTCAAAGATATTAACAATGACAACATCAAAGCCAGCTCACTTCATAGACAACGACTGATCACACCACATCACTACACGAGCCACTGTGACATAAAGTACCCTTCTTCAACTAGGTTTCCATTTGCACTTTTATATAATTGTTGTTGTAACTTTTGAATTGTTTTTTTAATTATTAGTGATTTTGCTCCATTTCATGAGTATTTTTTGATGATTTTTGTTGAATTTATTAATATTATTTGATTATTAATCCAAATTTTTATTTATTACTCAACAATTATCAAAAAATAATCAAAACTAGTTGAAATCAACATAAACTCATTACTAGCAGGTAAAATTATGGAAGAAGATTCATTAACTTCACATTGTATATATGTCATTGCATTGTCAAAACATCACGCACGTGTCTTTAAACTGTGCGTGACTTTACCCTGTATATTCTTATAGGGATGTGTATAGATACAAGTAAGTTTACATTATAGCCAGCATCCTTATTTTCCAAGGGTTCACTATTATATATGCATATAAGCTCTTCTACTGATATTGATGCTTTCTATATATAACTAAAAATGTTCCATTATATAAATGAATATATATCCTTCTATACACCCACATCATAGAAAGTTATATAATAGACTTAATAGAGTTCTGAATAGGTAACTCATCCGAACGCCTGCATAGACACCGTATTCAAGGTGATGCTGGAGGCACACACAGGGCACTTGGTGATATGGTTGTCAGAGTTGATGCTGTTAACTGTTTATGTACACTTGATACTGTTATGGTAGGATATGTATGAGAGATGGTACCCGTATGCGACAATTTCATTACATATATTAAGATTTTTAATTACATTTACGATGCTTCTTCAAAATTATTCCACATATGTTCCATATACAAGGACTTTCCTACCCACGCCATATTTTTATTTTCTCAACTGGAAAATTATATTTACGAGACTATGAAAATGAAAATAGCGCTATAAAAATGATTTAAATTGAACGCGACATCAGTTTATTTTTTTCTAGAAAGCACGATTAGTCAAAATAACAGTGAGAACGAAAAATGATGAAATTACTAAATATTAGTATAAAAGAATATAAACAAGACTAAGCGGAAATGGGTCAAGTATCAGAATACCGCAACTAAAATTAGTCCCTTAAATATGTTATTTCAAGTGGTCAGTTAAGGCATCTAGGTCAGGCTGCGTTGTGATTGGATGGTGTGTAGGTGTGTGTTTGTAAAAAATACCGAAAAATAATCTGTATGATCTGTACAAAGGTGCATGATGAATGAGGAGTCACATGTGTGAGGTGTCTCTGCAGTCCTCAAACAATAGCAACAAGTATTAAAACAATGAAGATGACGACGAAGATTAATAAGATATGCGACACAATGAAGACAACTAAGGAAGAAGTAACAATAAATTAAACAAAAACTCCTCAAAACTTGATGCCCTTGAGGGAGTCCGTGTGTCTGGGTTTGACCTTAAGAGAGTCTGCAGAGTTCTTCCTGTAATAATCCACGCTCTCATCCTCATTTTCAAAGTCGCATGAGTATTTGAACTGGCAGTCGATGGTGTTGTTCATTTGACGGCCTGTGGTGTCGGTGTGCACCGGCGCCTGCTGCGTCAGAAATGGATGCAGCAACAACTGCGACGAGGTGGGACGTTCGGACACTGTGCGCCTGAAACACTGCCGCAAGAAGTCTCGCGCGTTCGGTGAGATGTTCTCTGGCAGCTTGTAGCCTGGTGGTGAGTGAATAATTTAAGCTATGCTTAAATGGTTGCAATGATAGTCTCAGCAACAACAAGCAGCTTTTTATATAGCGTTTTTCATTTTTTTTGAGTTTTGATTGAAAAACTAAATAAGGAAAGTTGCAATAATATTATTCTAACGATTTAAAAGCTAATGACAGACCAGGTTCTGTGGAAGTGACAATCTTGAATATGGCAGCGAAACATTCCAACTCATGCCACGGAGGCTGGCCCGTCAACATCTCCACCACTGTACATCCCAGACTCCTGGTAGGTAGGTAGGTAGGTAGGTAGGTAGGTAGGTAGGTAGGTAGGTAGGTAGGTAGGTAGGTAGGTAGGTAGGTAGGTAGGTAGGTAGGTAGGTAGGTAGGTAGGTAGGTAGGTAGGTAGGTAGGTAGGTAGGTAGGTAGGTAGGTAGGTAAACAGACAAACCATATATCAGTCCTCCTGCCATATCCATCCCCATTCAACAGTTCTGGACTCATATAATAGGTGGTGCCTATGAGGAAGTTTTCATATATGTATAGATTGTACATGTAGTATAATCGTTCGGAATAGGAGTTTTAAAAACAATAGTCATTATACATAAAAATAATAATAATAGCAATGTTATTGACCAGTTTGTGTCTGCATGATGGAGTTGGAGATGGTCTGAAGGCGCTTGGAGGCCCCGAAGTCACTCAGCTTTACGTTGCCCTCGTTGTCACGTAAGATATTGGCACCTAGAGAAGGAGGATGAGCAGGAGGAGGAGAAGAAGGAGAAGAAGAAGAAGAAGAAGAATAAGAAGAAGAAGAAGAAGAAGAAGGAGGAATCAAAAAAAGAAATTACGTATATAAATGGTGGTAGATGTCAGAAGAAAGAAGATAGCGCAGATTATACAAAATCAATAACATGAAAATCAAAGAATTGAAATCAAGAGTTAAACTGATATTAAACAAAACCCAAAAAAGCTTTTAATAATCATGAAAGGAGCACACAAGAAAGCAGAGGTACCTTTCAAATCCCTGTGCACAATGGACTTCCTATGAAGGTACTCCAAGCCGTTCAACACCTGCGCAATTAAGACATTGCTGGTAACAATAGTTACAATGGAAAAAATAGCTATAAAAAAAGATAATTGTTTCAAGATATTAATTGTTTCTAATTAATTACATAATCCTGAAGTATCTAATTACCAAAATTATTTATAATCATTATTAACCGAATCATTATCATTCCCTCATCCTCATTATCCTCTTCTTCTCCTCATCATCTCATCATTAACCATTCACAACCATCACATCACCTGCTTAGTGTAACTGACAGTGTTTCGTTCAGTCAATCTTCCATATTCCTTTATCTGGTCTTTTACTGAGCTCTGTTGTGGGCATCAATTCCAACTACCTAGATATATATCTACATGCACTCTTAGATAGAAACATGGCTTATGAAATCCACACAATATACAACACAACAGCACCATAACCAATAAACTTTATTCAACCAAGCACATAAAACTCCTATTTATAGAACCAAAAAAAATGTGTAGGATCATGTGACAGATAAAGATGACTCACCCCTGACATGTATTCCATCAAGATAGAGAAGACTTCCCCATTGTGGTGGCAGCCATAATACTGAACGATATTCGGATGCCTGATGCCCTCCTTTAAGAAGTCTATCTCCTCCATTAGAGCTTTCACTTCCTGTGTTTGTGTGTGTGTTATATGGATGTGTGATGTTATTTTTGTATCAGAACAAACCCTTGAGCAGTTTTGAGAGTTCTTACTGAAGATGTGAACTTGTTTCAATGCATATTCTCTTCCTGTAACAAAAAGTTGTTGAAAATAAAAATAATAGAAAAAAACAATAAAAAACAAGAAGGTACAAACCAGTCTGAACATCACAGCAGATGAACACCTGACCAAAAGCTCCTGACCCCAGCAACCTACCTCTCCTCCATGTTTGCTCAGACTCTGAGTGTGTGCATGTGCATAATGAAACAGCTGAGCAATTTTGAACCATTCCAAATTCAACATGAGTAAGCATGAGAAAGTCAGACAAACTTTTAAATCTAGCAGGAAAACTCTGAGATTTGGCGGCAAAGTCGTTGTTGGATGGAGGAATGAAGTCAGAGGTAGTGATGGTGTTGTAGTGATTGTCCTTCAACTGCCGCAATGCTGGACTTTGCAAGATCCCGATGCTGTTGCTTGATAGCTTGCTGTAGTCTGTGAGTGTGTTTACAAACCATTTGATTTTGAAAAGATTGTGACTATGCTTGAGATATTATAAAACACATGATGAAAATGATAAAAATACCATTGTTTGAAGAAGTGATGAGACGTGGAGACGAGATGGAATTTTTGTCCTGCAGAGAAATATTCAATGAGTTGCACATGTACTCAAAATCAAGTTCAATCATAAAATACAGCACCTGAGCAGGAATAACTTGGATGTAGAGACTCTCAGAAGATCGATTAACCAATTGAATAGCATGATTCAGACTCTTTTGGTCAGTTAGTGGATGGAAGACCTGATGTGGAAACATGTGTGTAAAAAACTGTTGGTATATGTAAAAAGTATTTATGTGTGTGAAACAAAATCATGGATGTGTGAGAAAGTTCTGTTTGATAGAGACCTGGTTTTCTTTGGAGATGAGACACCTCATGAGAACATTTGGTCTAAAATCTTTCCACACCCTTGTCTGCAGGTCAGCAAACAACAATGGCATGTTCATCATCACTTTCCTGGAGTTTTGAATTTTTTCACAAAATATATGAAAATAAATTTATTCATTTTAACAAACCTCTTTTCATCTTCATATTCAAACTTAATAGTGATAACACTTTTGAAATTTTTCTGTTGATAAAAAGTAATAAATTTTGTTTAGTTGAATATGAAAATTTCAAAATGAAATAATCTTTTAAAAACGTTTCATATATACTGACCTGTTTTTGTTCCCTTTCTTCATTTTTTTCTAGAAGAGCTTTTCCTAAACCATTAAAAATAGCGCTACCAATATCGTCTGGAGGATTCATGGCAGCAACAACAACTTTCAAAACTATTCAAAATTTAATTTCCTTCAAAACGTCAATAAAATATAAGTTGATGGAAATGTAACTTCAGCGTTAAATGTAAATGTTGTTATGGTAAAAATAGTTATTTTTAGTTATATGTCACATTTTACAGAGTTGAAGAACTACCTCACAGTAAGCACTTGAGTGAATAATCTCAAAAGTTACTCACATTAAGAATATTGAAATGAAGGTAAAAATAAACAAATGATCAAAATAATTTTTAAATTATATAACAATTATTTTCAATTTTTTTTCAACATGAAAAAAAATTATTGTATAAATAAAAAATTATATTTTAAAAATTTAATATAATATTAGTAAGACCTAGAATCGATTTCTGAATTACACAAATGTTAAAAAAATGTCCTATTTTGAACCTGTACAGGATGTAACTCCTTTGGTTATTGATTTTGGTACAGCTTACACTAAGTTCGTTAATTTTTACATAAATACTTAATCATTTTCATTAACTAATTTTTTAATAAGTATTATAAAGTATAAACAATAAAATTGATAATCTTTCTAAATTAAGATGTGGATTTGCTGGTGAGAATGCTCCAAGATGTATAGTTTCAAGCAATTTTAAAAGAAAAAATGGACAGGTTTTACATTAAAATATTTCTCTGTAATTAAAATTTTAACTAAATCATACCCACCACAAACTATCAGGTGTTCAACGTACATGATGACAGCTTAAGTGAGGAAGAATTGCATGAGTCTCTTTCTGAGTTTTTCTACCATCTCTACTTTAGGTGGCTCATGAATCTGATTCCAGGATTAATTCTATTTTTACTATAATGTTTAAAATGTTCAAATATTCCAAAAAAACATAGGTAGTGAGCATCTCTATAATTATGTATCAACATTTTCAATCATATAAAAAAATTTTGTTCAAAATTGCAGAGAATTGTTGGTGAACCCGAAAGTGAGAAAGGTGGTTGTGGTTGAAGGACTTTTCATCACACTCAAGTTTAAACATGCTGTTGCACATGTTTTGTTTGTTATTTATGAGGTTTGCATGGTTGTTGTGTTAGGGTTCACAGACTTTTGGTACTATTTTAATCATTTACCTCAACACCACCCAGATCCCTTCAATCTTTTTCTCATCATCCCACGTTTTCTCCCTTCTTTCTCTCGGAATCAAAGCTGGTCTTGTGGTAGACTGTGGTTATCAGGATTGTGTCATTCTACCTGTTAGTTCATATTATTATCTTTTACTAAATATGTTTTCATTTTTATCTTTAAAATTTATTTCAGTTATATTAATTTCAAATCAAATATTGGTTAAATTTTTTTCAACAAAACTTCAGGTATACCACTCACAACCCATCTTGAAAGCTTGCAAAGTTTCCCCATGCAGTGCCCAAACCATTCATAGGTGTGCATAACATCAATAATAACTATGTAAATTTTTATCCAGTTAATTAACTTGAGCATGAATTGATAGGGTGTTGAGGTGCGGGTTATTGGAGGAAGGCAAAGTGTTGACTGAAAACAAGGAAGAACTAGCGGCTGAAAATTTCCAAGGTGCAGTGTATATATGTTTTATGGTTTTTATGTACTTTTATATCCAGCTATCTTTATTACTCATTCACTTTTTTTTCATCTATCCCCTAACTCATAGATGTCCTCACAGACAAGTTGATTGAGAATATCAAAGGTTGCTTGTTTTGTTTTTTGTTTTCCAATTTTATATTTCAATTATTTTTTTGCATTAAATATAATTTTTATTTATGCTATTCATATTTTGTTTTCATGCATTTCCGAGCAGTGAAGACATGTTTTGTGACCAGATTTGACAGAGCTCAACAAATACGAGCTGGCCAAAAGCCTGTCAGTGCCTACTCTCAATACTATTTTCCTTTTTCATAATTGTTATCATTATTTTTTTTTCAATTCTTTTTATTGATACTATTCTTTTGGCAGACACCACTGCCACAAGTGAATTACCCTCTGAATGGCAAACTCACACTCATCATTCCAGGATCCCTCAGGTCAGCATATTATATTTTCATTTATTAATCAAATTAGATTACACTGCTGTACATGTTCCAGTAACTGGGGTTGACAGTAGTCAGCCTAGATTATTGATACTACAGTAGAGGGATCTATAAAAAAAGCCATTTTATTTGGAATAATTTAATATAATTAATATAGTGTTTATAAAACTAATTAATATAATATTCGTTAAAGAATGATATTATATATAAAATGGGACCATTATAATGGCAATTAGATTATTTAATTCATTCAGCTTCTCTCGTTGCTAACTTTCAGAGATTATAATTGATGTTGTCAGGGAGGAGGCATGTGAGTCATTGTTTGACAGAGATGAAGATGAGTGTGGTGTGGCATTGCTCATTCTTCAGTCCATCAAACAGGTGTTTGCATAGATGATACACTTTAACATTCACATACACTCATATGGCACATACACACACACACACACACACACACACACACACACACACACACACACACACACACACACACACAGTGTCCTATAGACACACGCAAGGAGTTGCTTAAAAACATTGTGTTGGTGGGGGGATGCTGCATGCTGCCCGGCTTCAGAGGTCAGTAAAATAAAAAATTTATTTTGAGTTTATTAATAGCCCGCCTATCATGTTTTTTGTTATGTTCTTCAACTCAGTTTAGTTATTGATCCTTTCGCATTTCTATAATAATAACATTAAACTCTGCTGAAAATAAACGGACTTTAAACTGAATGATAGATAAATTATCATTTTTATTATTAACTAACAGTGCGTTTATTGGATGAGCTGAAGAGTCTGAGTGATGATACTTTCTTGAAGGGAGTCTCCTTTAAAATACACACCACACCTTGCCCCGAAAACATTGCTCCATGGCTTGGAGGTTTGTGTGTGAAGCTTGTCACAAAATATTAGCTGTCTATTCATGTTATAAGTCTCAAAATAAAGATCTATTTTCATGAGAAATAAATTTTGTGTATGAGTTTGTATGTATGCATGTGCATTAAGAAATAAAAAACACTGTAGGGTCCATAGTGGCATCAGTGCAAGTGCTGCTTGGAATGAGGTCCACTCTACGAGATCAGTATCTCAATAATAAGAAACTTGCAGACTGGAGTGATCTAAGGTTGGTGGATGTCGGCAACCCTGGCCATACAAGGGCTTGATGCTAGGTTGTGCCTTGATGTAGTACTGAGGGTTTATGGAGTTTGGTCAGAATTGTGTGATTTAACGAGAAGATAACTGCTTTTTATTTTTATTTGGCTTTTTTATTTTTAGCTTGGTGGAAGTTTATTTGTTTGAATTGATGAAAAAATACTTTATTCACAATGTTCAAGAATTAGTCCAAACAATGTACAAAATTATAGTATAAATAAAGCCTCATTTGTTACAAAATCTAAAAACACAAAACATTAGTATATTACAGCAGAAACTAGAAATGGTTGGTAAGGCATGATAAAAGACAAATATAAAAAAATATGTGGTCAGTCAAGTTCATTCAGTATATATACAACAGTTCTGTATGCGATAAAATCAGTGTCACATTGATGCTTTGTATAGTTACAGAAATCGTGTTTTTTTTCGTCGCAGAAGTAGTCACAATTTTGCAAATACTCGTGGATTCGAGCGCTGTTTGATGCTAATTTTTCACCGAAAAACCATTTTTGTGTGTCATTCATAAATCCATACATGCTTTGTACCTGTAAAATTGAGGAATATAATTTTTGATGAATTTTTTGCTTAGTTTAATTACTTTAAGTTTGAGATGATAAATGGTAGCCGATGGGAGAATGCTCATGTTGAACAAGTAATTCATATTTTGATCCCATATTTCAACCTGAAGTCTGAAATATAATTTGGTTTTTTTAGAAAAATTTTTAATTTTAGAACGAATCTACAAACCTGATATCTCTTTCTGTTTGAGGAGTTCCATTAACCACAATATCCACTTCTAACTGGGCCAGCATGGAAGCCAGATTAGAAGCTTCAATTGCATCTTGACAATTTATAGCATTTTCAAATCTTAAAACAAGGTCCTTTATCCTTTTTTCGCGAGTGGCATCATCCATGGAAAAAAACATTTTCGACAGACCACTTTTCACAAAGGCTGCGTTCTGGTATAACTGTTTTTTAAAGAAAATTATTTTCATTTTCAAATTCTACATATTTAAATTCTCAAAAATTAACAAAAAATGGTTTATAAATAATTTGATAAAATTTAAAAATTCGAACATATACTTTGCTATTAAATTTTTTTCGTATTACTATTATTATTGATGCTTTAGATCGCCATTTTGCGTAGTTTTGAATAGACGTACATATATATTTCTTGCTAAAAATAAATACAAACATTATAAAATTGTTAAATAGATAATTGACATTTGTAATATATTTTCATTTGAATATAAGTATTTTTCAGCCTACTTGCAACGGACCGCAGTAAGATCTCCATTGTTTTCCCATTTTGCGCGGACATCTTTTGTTTGTTTAATAAGCGCAACTCCACTTCAATCCATCAATTATTATTAAAGTAAAGTTAAAATGATTGCGTGATTATTTTAATCCAGCCAGCTCGGACCGTTGAAAGAGGTGCATAGACTTGATTGATTTTCAATGTTCGCACAATGTCATCACCATTCTCTTCCCAAAATAGTCTGTCTACAAAAAGTGACAAGCAAAAGTTTAAAGGAATAGACATCAATACAATCTTCAAAGGCTCTAGTGCTTCTCCCCCTAAAACAAATAATCGTCAGTTGCTTTAAATAATTCTTATTAAATAAATATATTTCCATAATATTATTCAATAATAATTTTTTAGTTAATCGACATCATGGCTTGCAAATCTTGGGCAAGGTTCAGAACACCCGAAGAGTTTTACCTGCTTCTTTGAACTCATTAAATACTGGTAAAACCGTTTTTATATTTTCAATCATTTTTTTAACTTAACATATGTGGATTTTCATAGGAGGAGCAAAATGGAAGGAAGACAAAAACGAAGCATCATCATCATCAGGAGCAGTGAAGAATGTGCTGCCATTGCAGGTCGATGGTGGATCCTCAATAAGACAGGTACTTTCACCAAAAAATATTATTATAATTATTTATTTTTTTATATGTCTATACCATTTTTTTTCCTTATAACAATAGTCATCTTCAGACAACATTATTTTGATCATGCATTAAAGGAGCAGATGAACCTCCCTCTTTGGAGCGATGTCACATCCACTCGATCAAGTATGTTTAGCATGAACTTTAGCATCCTTGTTATGTACTTCATTATTCCTCCAGAAAACACAGACTGTTACTCCCTGCAAGAAGATTTCCCAGAGCTAGGGAGTGCTGCAAACACCAGCACCACAATCACTCAGAACCCGCCCACAGAAGTCGTCTCTTCTGCGGCACCTTCTCTCAGACCTCAAAGTTGGTGCACCAAATGATTTTTCAAGCATTTTTATGATTGTCAAAACTTTTTCAAGTTATTTATTTTTATACTCTACTGAAGTTTTCAATACACTCACTGTAATATAAACTGTTCATAACAACAATGATATTTTATAGATCTAGCGAAGTGGAAAGATGGTGGTGGAGTGTCAAACAAGAGCAGGGATGATGATGAGGAGGAGGAGGCAACCATATATCACCACCCTCCCGATGGACCTCCTCTCATGCCCCCATACCCCCCTCACTATGTTAGTTTATCCTGCCTTTCTATTTGTATCCAATAACATTTTATTTGTATTGGTGACTAGTTGAAAAATGTTTTCATAATGCATTGTATAATATTTAGTTATTTCTACCATCATTAAGGGGCACCAAGGATTCAGAATGCGTTTTCAACCCCCTCCTTTCCAAATGTTTAAACATCCTTCTGAAATGCACAGGTTTGTGTTGGTGCATTTGTATGTGTTTATGTGAATGTTCGATCAAAATTCAGAGTGCCAATGATGGTAGAGAGGAGGTGGGATGAAATGGCAGGGCAGTATGACAAGATGAGGTTATCAGATGGTGACATGAGGGACAAAGAGGGTTATGATCCTGAGGATGATTGGAGGTGCTTTTTATTTCATAACCTTTGTTGTTTGTTGAGTTAATCAACATGACTTTCTTGTACAGCTTGGCACGTCAAAGCAGTGAAGATAACAGGCAGTCAAGTTGGGCTGATGAAAACATGCTGAGACCAAATTCTCTTGGAAGTGTGTCTGACACCTCATTCAGACCTCCTTATCGACCACCTCACTACAGACATCCCTTTCCTCCTCGACCTCTTTTTCATGCGGTTATCCATCTTACATTTATGTATCTTCATCTTATATATCATATGATGGGATTTAATCATGCACCTTAGATACGAGCCCCTCCATATGACTTTAGAGGACATCGATTCTATGTTAGTTTCTATAATTTTTTAATATATTCTTTTGTATATAAAATATTGAGATTTGTGATTAAATCTACAGAGACCACCTCAACGGCATCACACCCCACAACATCATGATATGGAGGATGCAGACAAATGGAATATGTTGAAGAAGAAGAGGAATGACGCTATGTGGTCTGTGGCTGAGAGGGGTAGAATCAAGAGACAAGAGGAGGAGAAGAAGATGGCTGAGATGAATGAAGTAAAGGAGGAGGTGAACCATGCATTTAACAAATTTGATGATGAGGTCAATAGGGAAGGTGCTGAGAAGGGGTTCAACAGGTCTGATCGATTTGAAGATGATCGAGGCATGTATGCCGAGGAGAGGATGAAGAATGAGGGTTCATACAAGACAGATATGAATGGAGGAGATGAGTCATGGAAGGCACCACACAAGAGCAGCCCAGTGCAAGAAAGGAGTCCTCAAGCTAACGTCTCCAGCCTCTCCCTTCCACACAACATACCCAACAAGCTGTATGAACCTTTTGTGCAACCCCACTTCAAACCCCTTCAATTCAACCAACCTTTGAATCAGCATTTTAACCAACCATTCAATCAGCAACAAATGCAACACAACTTTAACCCAACGTCGCCTCATCAGGCACCCATCCTTCTCAAAAGACCCCCGCTCCTCCCATCTCCTCCATCACCCACTCATCAGTACTACCAGCCTCGACCTGACATCACCTACAATAGACATGTCGCACCACACAAACCAGAGAACAACTACTCCGAACAAGCCAAGAGACACCCAGATTCAGATTACAAACACTTCCACCAACAAGAACCTCGTCAGAACTTTCAGTCTGGTCAAGCTCGACCACCCTTCAAAACAAACCAACATCCATATCATAAGAGATACTATCCCAATGAAAAGAATAATAGTGAAGTGAAAAGCAAGAAGGATGAAGAAGCAAAAAAGATGGAGGAAAAAGATGAAATGAAGAAGGATGTGGTGAGGCAGGCAGATGTAGACACCAACAAGGAAGCAGACACCAAGAAGATAGAGAATGTCATTTCCAAGAGTACTAGCAAGGTTTCCAATTGGTTATTTATTTTGCTTCAGATTCGAATCTTATTTGAATTTTCAGGAATCCCTAAAGAAGCCAGAAAGACGCAGAGAAAATAACTATTACTATCACAGAAATGATAAATACTATAAAAAAGTTGACACCAAAATGCAGAAAGATGAACAAGCTGACAAGCTAGCAGATGAAACTACCGAAAAAAAGGTGGAGGAACATACAAGCACACAAATGGAAGACAAAACCGAGAAAAGAGCAAATACACATGCAGAAAAGAAGACAGACTCAGTGAACTTGGGTGATGTGAGGCCACCTAAAAAAGAGCACAGGTGTGTGTTGCATTATAATATGCATAATCGAGAATAACTACAACCTCAATCAGCATGGACTAAATTAGCTTATTACACAAACAATTCAAATCAAACACTTATTAACCGCAAAACGCGTCTTTTAAATGTATCCTTTACTCGATAATGTTAGTTCAACTTACGAAGAGTTTACTATTGTTTAACTGATAAGTCTTTGATTGAAATTTGTTTTCATTATAATCACCTAAAGACTACCCATCACAGATATATATCAAGGGAGTTTGTTAGAGGGGGTGGAAGGATGAGGGGTAGGGGCAGAGGAGGAGGCAGGAATGAGCACCAGGGTAAGTTGTGCTTTTGTGGCTGGTTCCTTTATATTATGCATCCTTATATCCAATATTATATATCTTCAACTCCAACTAAAAAACTTAAGCAAAAAATTATTTTCATATAAGTTTAATACTTCAATGTAAAATGATTTGATGAACTTCGATAACACAGAAGGTCAAGGCAGACGATACGATTGGAGGGGGGAGGAAAGAGGAGGTGATGGAGGAAAACAGGAAGCCAATAAACAACAGACCAAGAAAAACAAGATCTGTCAGTTGATTCCCTCAATTGCAAATTTATATACCGTTTTAAACACGTTTTGTCATAACGGTATTTACTTAGTTTTTTAAAATGTCATTATTTCAAATTTTTACGTCAAGCTGATGGTTTTATTAATTTTGACGCAGCATTGCCCACGAAAAAATCTCTGATCACCACTCAAGAGAAGCCCCAAAGAGACTCAAATCTATGTGCTGGGTCAGTGCATTCAATTATTACATAATTTACGGTATTTTTCAAATTTCTTTATTGAGGTGTTCTTTAAAACTCACATTAATGTCTTAATTTCAATGCTAATCATTTCCACAGGGACAACCCAGACACAAGCAAACAACTGCACACTGAAGAGAAAAAAGAAGAAGTGAAAAACAACACAAGAGTTAGGACAAATCGCAACCACCACTACCACCCCGTCAGTAACTATGACCGCAGAGTTCGCGTCAACTCCAGACCCAACAATAACAACAAAATTACTCCTAGCACCCCTAAGAATGTTCTTAACAACAACCATGTCAAAAACGTGCAGCAGCTTCAAAACCTCAGAAACAATAACAAGCCTACAAGCAAATCTACTAATTCACAAAAACCTTTTAACCACACCTCGCGTGGCATTGATAATGAAGAATGGGAAACAGCCTCTGAAGGCAGTGCTGATAATGATACCAACAAGTCTGTTTTATATGGATAATTTAATAAAAATGATAATTAATATTTATTTTCAGATCAAGAAACCCATCTTTTAGACACAACAGAGGTAGATATATAATGATGACAATGAATCATAACTTCTAATAATACAAATCTCGTCGCTTAGGAAGCAACGTCGACAACAGAAACAAGCGAGAGTGCAAACTGCAGCAGTGAAAGGACTATTGACATTAAATAATACTAATTTTAATGACGACTGAATGGCGATTAAGTCGTTTTTGTTGATTTTGTACCGAATTACCTTCCAGTAAACTTATTCAACTCTTAATAATTTTATTAATCGAGTCACAAAGGGTATTTGCGTATAATGCCGTCACGACAAGCGGTATAGAGATGCGATTGGTCTGACGCAACTTGCCTCACAGGGTCTAAATCACTGCCTGTCATTTCCTTTTGCATGGTCAGGTCCTTCATGTCCACACATATAACTGACCCATCTCCTGTAATGGTTGTACGTTTTTAGCTCTGTTGATGTTGATTGTGTCTAATGTGTTAACCAGTGGAGATGGCAACAGAATCATCATTGAGAACACACATGCTCAAAATGCTTCCCCTGCTCTCCTTCACCACTTTCACTGCCTCTCTGTTGTCAAATGGTAGTTAAAAAGTGGTAAAAAAATTTGAAGAAAGAGACCTAGTGTTTCTGAGATCTATGAGATGTAATGTGGAGTTTTCAGTGCCAAAGATGCAGTAAGGAGCTAATGCTGTGAGAGAGTTTATGGCACTGCTTGCTGAGTGAGAAAAGATCTGAATGGTAGTTTATGAACGTTAAAATTTGAAACATCGAGAGCCAATGGTACCTGGTGCTTGGTGCCCAGGTCAAATGCACTCAAACTGCTACCTCCCACCAACACCACTTTTCCTTCTGTCTCATGCTCCTGATCTGAACACCATCATAATACAAAATCAAATGCATCTGAGGTAAGTCAAATAAAAATTATCACTTGTTTTAGTAGAAGTTAGTTTATTGGGAGTCTGGAAGGGAAGGACTTGACAGCAGTATAAAGGGTGGTTGAGGGAGAATGTGTGGATGCATTGGGATGAGGAACACTCCCACATCTTAATAGTTTGATCCAGGCTACAACTCACAATGTTCTTCCCTCGATCCACCATTGACAAGCCTCGGATACCTTTAGATCAATCACAACTCATATTGTATCAAGCAAATACTTTTACTCCACATACAGCACACCTGCAAAACCACAAATACCCACCTCTGGTGTGTCCAATCATGGTAGCCCCACACAGACCATCTTTTGCCAACCAAACCTATTATGCAAGTCTAAATGTCATGATCACATGCAAAGTTGAGTTTATTACCAAACCTTGAGTGCCATATCAATGCCTGCAGTCAAAACGACTGTGCCTGAAGGAAAAAATTTGCATAAGAAAACCTCTCCTGAGTGCCCACTCAAGTTTCTCTGTGTATGTGTTTATGGATGTGTGAAATTGCAGGTCTATTTGTTGTTATTCTTAAACTATTAAGACTCTTAGCTTCATACCTTAAAAACTTTCAACCTATCTGATCAAAACCCTACATGGCTTTAATAACCTTCATTCCATCCCCATCAAACCAACCTACACACCAGAAAAAACTTTTTCAAACAACCAAGACTCTTCTACAAACCTCGACAACTCCCACCTTCGAGTCCCACACAAAAACCCCACCCTCTGTATCACATGACACTCCCATGTCCATTACAGACACATCTAAGCTGTTGATCTGTGTGTGTGTGTGTGTGTGTGTGTGTGTGTGTGTGTGTGTGAGTGTGTGTATGTGTGTGCATAGCTTTTTTGTATACTGATTTAGTTTTCAATGATAATAGTGTAGACAAAAATGATGGTGAATATAGATACTATGGATATTATGGTCAATGGATAACAATGTAAATGATGATAAAAACACCGATGGCACAAAATACAGACATCTTTCTTGGCAGGGTGGATGTCAGTGAAGTTATGTGAGGGACACTGCATTAGCACATTCATCTCATCTTCTGTACTCTTGTACTGCAGCTCCAACTGACCCTATATATTATAAAGATACTTATGATAAAGGTACATAAGATGCTTCTTAAAAATAAAGCAACAAATAAATTTAAAGTGACAAGAAACTCAAAATCAAATACAAAGCAATACAAACATTGTCAAGAACTTTGCCATAGAAACCTTCAGAGATGTTGGCCTGGTCTCCCTGATCCAATGCAACATTCAGACCCCTCTTCAAATTGCCCTGCACACTTTTTTGACCTGTCGTTGTTTGAAATGTGCTTCGAGTAGAAGATAGGTTATATTCTTGAAACATTCTATAGAGGAGCTTTGGTTCTTGAATAGACTAGAAATTATAAGTGGTATCACAAACAATAGTTTTTTTATTTTGACAACAGATTTTTAGTTATATAATTAAGTGTTATATAATTAATATTTATTATGTAGAAAAAATGTTTTATACATTTATGGAAATTATTTAATAATACTTCAAATATACCAAATTTATAGATAATTATTATCGGTGTTTGATAAAAGTTTAATATACACTAAATGATACAACTAAATTGAACTTTAAGGAATTAAAAATTCAGACCGGCCTTTTTGAAAGTTGTCCATACACTCCCCTCACTCCTGTGAAATGAATAAAAATCTCCAATGTCTTTCCAATGATGAGATGTGAATAAAATACCTTAATGCAGTTTCCCAATCACATCTAATGATCAAACGATTTCTCGATTCCATTAAATAGAATCAAATCTTCTAAACAACTAATGAGAAGTTCGCTTAGATATTAATAAGTAACGGTATTGGTTTGATAAAAATTCAAATTTAAAATATTCTAATTAATAATTATACATATTTTCTATAATTTATTTAGCAACTTTTTCAACCAAATAAATATGTTTATGTGAATTTGTCACTGTGTTTCGGTTGTGCTTAGACTAAAGAAACTTTCGTTATTTTACACTTAATATGTCATAATTAAACTGCAAATCATGCTGCATAAAATAGAATTTGTGAGCTTAATTCATTCTGACTTTTCTGTATTTTAGATATTATAACAAGGTGTTAAGGAGTTAGAAATATATATATATGTATACATGAACATATTTAGTTTTGATATTTTATTAATAATACCCATTTAAATTTTTAAAATATTTTAATTAAAGTCTATTTAGTAAGAATTTATATAATAGTGGTTGAATAAATCAGAGATAACATTCTATTAATATAAAACGTAAATCTTTTTGATCTAAAAACTAAACTATATCAACAAAATATTATTTTATCATTCAATAAATCATTATTGAATTTGATTTGATCAAGTTATTCAACATAATCTATAATGTGGTCATTGTCAGACACGATCTGCAGTTTATGAATACCTCAACCGATTTAATTCACTACCATAAAACCGTCAAAATAATTTTTTTAATTTTTATATGAAAAAGAAAAACATTTTTAAATACAGCTACCTGAATTCTCAGACCCAAAGTTATATGCAAGTATGTAATTATACGAAACATAAATTTTATGTGGCTTTCTAATGACAAAAAACTAACGTTATTAGACAAAGTAAACTCGAAGTTGGAAGATGAGATGAAAAGAAATGAAATCACAAAAGTTTATATTGGAAGCAACTTACCGGTTATGTTTTATTGCATGAACTTTGCTAATTTTATTAGCCTCCAATCTTACGTATATAAGGTCTTGTACCGTTTATCACTTGAAAACTGTAAAATAACTCTTTTTCTATTTTTGTGAACGTTTAAAATTTTGATTCAGAAATTTCAAGTTTAGCTATTAAAAAATAAAATCAAAACTATCCAGGATGGACCAGCAAGGAACATCGAAGCAATGTCAACAAGCTAACCTAGAGTCCTGTTATCACGACAACGGATATGCTTGCATTCCAACCAACCCTTCATCAATTCATTTTTTTCCACAAACATTCAATCAATCTTTCGATCCAACTACCTACAACTACCCTTCGTTTCAATCAAATAATTCTTTTTATAATCTACCTCCCTATCACTCCACACCAAAACCACGTCAAATTTTGACAAGATATGAGCGTATCAATAAGTTTGAAATTAGTTATGATATTAATAACCAATTTTTCCCACAAGAGTTGTCCACGCACTCAGATGTGCCATCTTTTTACGATTCAGGCTTCGGCTCCCACAACCAACAATCGAGTTTTGACCAGTCGAAAAAAACGTCCCATCCAATACACAACACAGCATCATACTTACAACACAATCCAACACCTTATTCAAAAAACAGCACAGCACCGTATCCCCTCCAAGATGCAACACCGAATGCCTTAAACAACACAACATCGCGTTCTATACAAAATAAAACACCATATCAAATACACGAAGTGACCCCGAACCCCAGACATCATCAAAATACACCGTACTTAATGTACAAAACAGCGACAACAGAACTTAAAAACACAGCCCCATTTATCGACTCAAACGCTTCCTATAACCATTTCAATGCATTTAATATTTCATACAACCAAAACTCTATGTCAGAAATTCCACCATTACCTGTCGTTCAAGAAATTCTTAAATGTAGTAATTGCGGAGTTGACAGCACTCCACTGTGGAGAAAAGACCATGAAGGAAAAAGATTATGCAATCCTTGTGGCTTGTATTTCAAAAGACATAAAGTTCCCAGAAGATTATCAACTATTAAAAACCGTTACCAAGCTCCTTCAAAAGTCTGTTACAACTGCAAAACAACCACAACAACGTTATGGAGAAGGAGCAAAGATGGGTGGGATTTGTGTAATGCCTGTGGAGTCTATTATAGGTGCAACCATAAGAACAGACCTTTGTCGCTGAGTGGCAAGAAAATCATCAGCAGGAAGCCAAAAAAAAATAATTTGAATTAGTTTTTTATTTAATTATAAATTGTATATTAAATCAAATTTATAATTGTATATACTTAAGTTTACTTTTTAGTATTTGTACATTAAGTTGTCTATGTGAAGCGCGCTATCGCTACCGTAATCATTCTTTTTACTTTAAATCTTTAAGAAAAAATGGCTGAAAGACCGGAAGATTTAAATTTGCCTAATTCTATCATCACAAAATTGATCAAAGATTCAGTAAGTCATTTTATAATTATATTCTGTAATTTATAAATGTAATTTTCAAGCTGCCCGCAAATGTAAACGTTTCAAAAGATGCTCGACTAGCCATCTCAAAGGCCGCCAGTGTTTTTGTGCTTTATTCCACGTCTTGGTTACTTCATAGATACTTCAGTTTTTACTTTTCTTTTATTCAATTTAAACTTCGCAGTGCAAACAACTTCACAATGCAAAGCAAAAGAAAGATGATAGGAGCTCAAGATGTGTTTGATGCCATGAAGGAGATGGACTTTGAGGACTTCATTGACCCTCTACAAACCTCACTTGATGGTTGGGAATTCTATATTCAATTTTTTGCTTTGTTCATCAGAACATTTTTTGCTGACATTGCTTCCACAAAGTACATAACAAAAGAATTTTTTTCTCATATTTCATAGAAATATTATAGATTATGTATTCATGAATAAACTGTAACTGCTTTATTTACAGCTTATAGAATCAGTCAAAAAGGAAAAAAAGAGCAGAATGAGAAAAAGAAAGCAGAGAAGTCTAAGGCAAAAGAAGAGGAAGAAACACCCACTGAATCATGATTTTTTGACTGTTGTATCATTCCTTATCTTTTTATCTACAATAAAAACTGAACTTTTGTCAATTCACCACAAATAATTTCAATTTTCTCAATTTTTCACTGTATTATAATTAGATATATATTATTACCTGTTTGAAATCAACTAATTTTTAATATCACAAAAAACACCGAGGCTAATGGCTATAGTTTTTTTTAGCGCGGTTGTGGTGCACTTCATCGCTACTTCCGGTTTGAGTATATATTTGGTTCAATTCACAAGTTATTTGAAGTGTTTATTAAAAAAAATACGATTAGATAAAATAAATTAGCCTAGATGCAATAGGAACTTTGCACCGTGAAATGTTGTAAATTCTGCAAAATATATCTTAAGACACTGATCATACGCTAGTGATAGACTAGTTGCAGTTGTGATAGTACCAGGTGGGACGCTGTCGAAACATCTTTTCATGCACGTCGTACGTTGTCGGCAAGTGGTGTAGCGATTAAGAACTTAACATGGTAAAAAAAACATGCAAAAGGTAAATAGTGAAGCGAAATAGTGCCTCTTGGTCATTTAGATCTTCTTGAAAAATTAATTAAGCATTTGATACGTTTAACATATTCTTCAAAATATACATAAGCAATAAAACTAAAAATGTACAATTACAAATGGAATAAAAAAACACATGGGACATAATAAATTAATATGCATAAGTCAAAAAGTTATCGTGATTATCATTGTCATGTAAACGATATTAACAGCCGCACATTTATATACACACATACTTTTAGACCGCTCGATAAACGTCTCTATTATTTAGTTGTCCTCTTAATTCATTTCTAACGTCTTCATCTTCTTCATCATTCGTGCCTGCACTGTCCTCATTGGGCTTATGGATATTGGATGCCCTGCCCTTGTCCTGCTGTTCCCTCAGGCTGCGAGCCCTGTTCACAGGAGGACCTGTGGTGTAGACATTATGTTGTGAAGCTGTCCATTCGGTAGCATCAGATGCAACAAAAACATGGTGTGAATGTACGAACCGATATAAGAAAGGAGGACAGGCAGAAAGACTAGGCCATGAAGAGCTCCAAAGAAGACGATGCCAAGGTACATTCGGAAATAGAAGATCTGAAAAAGTTGAGACTTGGAGAATGCCAAAACAACTATCCCTCCTATCTTGGTCAGCGTGATACCACTCAAGACCTGGTGAAGTTGAAAATGTTGAGACATGTATAAACACAATGAAATGATGGCACTTACTGAGCTTCCCATGTGAATGAGAGCTTCTCTGCTGCGAGCAATGCGAGATGGATGTGAGGAGAGAGTGTATGAACGACATATGTGTGAACAAAACTCCACAGCAATGCCCAAGCAGATGACTAAGTTGACGAGAGACAGGGCGTTCAAGTCGATTTTCCAGAAGAACATGAGTCCTGAAGTGGGTGAGCAACATGAAGTTAAGATAACATTCCTCACAACGCATATACACATACTCAACACACGCTCACAAAGCACCCACTCACCAAGGAGACTAAACATAGTCATGGTGACAACAAGGATGACAATGGATGCAATATGAGCGTCAAATCCAAGGAGGAGAAAGGTGACGATGAAGATGGAAAGAATTCCGATAGAAAGGTTGGTGATGGCCATTTCAAGAAGAGAGAGGTACTGCTCATAGAAAATATAGAAAACACTGTAAGGGTAAATGGTCTTTTCGATGTCAGTTGGCAACTTTTCATCCTTGTTCACCATGCGAGTCATCTTCTCTCCCACCTCTCGAGAAAATTTTAATGCTCCTGCATGAGTGAAAATTTAATTTTTCAATTATTCCCATGTACATTTACATATTTATATCATAAATATTTTGAAAACAAACAGAGCCACCAACAAACAAAAAACACAAACCAATATATTCCTCGGAACTCTTGAGAACACTGTGAAAAGTCATGAAATAGGAGGCTCCCATGGACTTGTCACTGTGCAGCTTCACTGCTGATGCGTATGCTGCGTGCCCCCTGCGGTTTTAAGGGTGGGTGTGATGATTATAATACAAAATACAACTTTACATAATATATTTGAAACAAGATAAATATAAATTAGAGCTTCATAAAAAATAATCCACAAAATTATACAAAAATTATACCGCAAAGAACAAATTTTAATACAGTATAAATTAGCCTGAATTGCAGTGAAGTACATCAAAGACTTTATTAACTGGAATACACTGAGTTTTTCAATATGCTACGAATATCATCATCAGGTCCTGATACATTAAACACAAATAAAAAAAACAGTGCTGGATCTTAACAATCAGGAAGCAAAAATACAAACCCTTTTGAGCAATTCATTCCAGGGTTGTCGGAGAGGAACCATGGCAGGTACTTGTTGAAGTCTTTTCCAATTGGTCTGTTTCCAGACTTTTGTATGTTGCAAGGCACACACTCTGCACTGGCAACTATTTATGAGATTCGTGTTTTAACATTTGTGTCTAACAACCATCAAGCTAAAGCTTGATACTGCTTATATCAATTAATGTTTATGTTGAGCTATTTTTATACAATTGTAACAATACAACTAAACTACACTCACCAGAAGACTTGCAAAACGATCCATTGTTTTTGAACATCCTGCAACAAGAGTCAATATTTGACCAATCAAAATAGTCGTCTAGCCACGAGGTAGGCGTTCCTTTAATGTACGAACTGTTTGGAGTTTGAGTATTTGATGGTTGATGTGAGAAGAAAAATAAATAAAAACGAAACAGAGAAAAATCGAATGCAGACCAGTTAAGCGAGGTGGACTGACTCATGTAGTTGAGAAGGGAGTTTTTATTACAGCCACTCACACCACAGATCTCATTCTGTCCCTGCAAATTATCAAAGCGATGATGTGCCCCCACAACCATGTATAAGGGAGCCCCCACTGCCAAGTTCTCCTCCATCGAGTGGAAATACTTGAGCACATATGAGTCCTGTGTTGGTGTGTGTGTGTTTTCATGGTAGTTTATGAAAGATTGTTTGTATGTTTGTGTATGTGCGAAGATGTGTATGTATGAAGACGTTTATGTATGTTAATGATTGTTTCCGTGACTATGTGAATAACAATGATGATTGTGTGAATAATTTCAATATTACATGTGGCAGGGAGAGCTTGGGGTCAAGTCCAATGTGCAACTTAGGAATCACAGCCAGGCACACACACGTCCAAAACGCAAAGAGAATTATCTGTTGTTGAAATCATATCACCAATGCTGTCATATGAGAAATGAGCTCTGTGCTTTGATGTTTAAATATTTATCCCACCACCACTCAACACACCCCTACTCACCACAAATGGTCTGATCGCCCAATGGAGGAGGAATCTAGCCATTTTGTTCTGTACAAACTTGTACACCATTCCATACCTGTAGTGTTGTTCATTCATTCAGTTGTTCTTCAAATATTATTTTTATTTGGAAATTTATCGAGCTCCTTACAAAATCACACACACACACACACACACACACACACACACACACACACACACACACACACACACACACACACACACACACACACACACACAACACAAACTTGTCTTGAGGCTTGATAAGAGCGGGAGTATCTTCTTTAAGAATGGGCACACAACAGCAGATATCAGGCCTGCCAGACTGGTGTGGTGGTGCAAAAGAGATGGATGATGAATTAGCTTTTGTCAATCGATTGAACACTAATTTATCATAAGTATAAAACTTATTATAATTATAAAATTTGTATTAACTGACTGTAGTCTAAAAATTAAAGAAAACAACTTAAGGTTTCAAGTTTTTTTACAAACAAAGCTTCCAATCATCATCGGGCTTAAAAAGTGTAAAAACAAATGTAACACAAAGACAAAGACACAGACCCGCATACACACACACAAACCTCATATCTCTTGGCATCAAAGGTGAGTAGAGAAACAAAAAGGGAGATTTGAAGGAGGAAGTCAATGAGGACAGCCAAGCCTGCATACAAGGAGAAGATGTGTACTGCAGGCATGGGAGTCAATGCCCCTGTTGTGATTAGCCACATAGTAACAGGCGTGTTTCATATTGTAACAATAACTTTAACAATAGACAAACTCAGAACGTTGAGCTAACAAAAAAATTGAAAGTCTAAAAAAATGACACGAAAATAACAACAATAAATCAAAAACAAAAGTAATAAATACAAACCAAGGAAGAAGGCAAGAGACTCAGAGATGGATGTGAGAAGCATCGATGGACCCACATCACCCACCACCTTACCCACCAACTCCTCTGTTGTCAACCCCCCCTTGTTCTCTATGTGCTGTGTGTGTGTTTGATGATGGTTGTGTCATGTGATGATGTCATATGACAATATCTATTTTAATTACTCTTTTGAGGTCTTGTTTACATGAAATTAATAAGAGGCCATAAGATCATAATAAGATGCCACATGCTAATACATGCCACATGATGTCATGAGGTGGTATGACCAATGAAGTAATATGACACACACCTGGAAGCGTTGAATGAGAATGAAGATGTTATCCACTCCTACAGCCAACACCAGGAATGGAATTACCTGCGTCACAAGTTAACGTCAGTGGTTGGTTGAATATATGGATGGCTTTATTAATATGGTTAAACACATGACAAGCTTATTGAGAGGTTTTGAGATTTCTTGGAAAATAGTCAGATGGTTATCAATGATGAAGCGATTGAGAATACTTGGATGATAACAAAATCATAAACACATATTTCATCAAATAATAAAAAAAATAAAATAATAAAAATGAAAAAATACTTACCTCAATAATGATGAGAGTGGCAGGTACACTGAAGAAACTGAAGAAGCCAATGGAAGAGGACACAGATAAAAGAACTATCAGCACTCCTGCCAATCCCAGTGAGATCTTCAGGTCGACCTGACGTGGTGTGTTGGGATGGCGGTTTGTGTATGTGTATTTAATGACGGTGTTATGTGACGTTTAGGTTGGTTATTGAGAACTCCAAATATATGAATGTATACAAACGATAAATCAAAGGTGACATACAAGTACAGTGGAGAGCTTGTGGTAGTGACCCAAGGCGATGGAGACATAGGCAAACATTATAACGTAACTGATAAGAATTGTGCTCACATCTGACTTGCTCTCCCTGTCCAACTCATCCTCTATTGAACGCTGTTGGTGCATTGATGAAGTTATTTGAGTTTGTGCGTGTGTGTGTATGTGATAATGAATCTATGCATGTGTGAATGTTTGAAAGCACACCCACCTCAGCAGAGTAATGCACATCAAGAACGGATGAGTTATAGCTGTGCATGTAATCAAGAAAGGCCTTCTCCCAACCCCTTGCCTTATCCTGGAAGCCTTCATTTTTATCATTGCGGTTGACGATCATCATCACCAGTGATGTGCTTTTCAAGTAGTCATCCTCTGTTGTCAGATGGGTTTGTAGGTGTTAGGGGAGTCAGATGCTTTTGAGACATATGTGGCACAATTCAGAAAAGATTATAGATATGATTAAAATACATTGAGGCACTTAGTTGCATATATTAATATAAATCTATATAGACTAAAGCACTCAAGCAAAAGTTGGCACTTGTGAAGTTGCCAAAGACAGTGTTGGGGTAGATGGGTCCTCCGTAATCTCCCATGCAAGACAGGCCCACACCATCCATACCAGTATCATTAATCATCATTACATTTCTGTACAAGGCAACATGTTAGCCACTATTATTATCTATTTATTTCAACCATTATTCAACTGGTGATGATTCAATTTTAGTTAATATAACAAAACTATTTCAACACCCACAAAAACGTACTTGGCACAGATGTTGATGTGAGAAGCATAATCAGCATCTTCAAATCCTTCATGCACCTTATCCACATCTTGCAGATTGTGTTGGAAGTAGTTGCCAACCGAAAAGATAGCACAGTTTGTGTTGTCTGGAAACATGGGGGAAAAGCACACTTCACTCAGACGAACTTCATCTCCTTTGTATGTTTTGCCTGTGTCAATGTGTAATGTCTTGATAATTATCCCAGCATTTTTAAACATTCACATAAACATACTCAAACAGTCATGAACATTTGGCACTCTATGCTACATAAAAGATAAGAACAAACCAGTGATTTTGACAATGTCGTTATGTAGTTTGATGACTTCCTTGATCACATTCTTTCTCATCACAGGACCCAATGGAGCAGACCACTCACTTTTGAACTCCCATGGCTCAACCAATGACTGATTTCTTGGCTTCATTATTACCATCATGATACGGGGAGCTGGTCTGTCAGATGTGTATAAACATTGTTATGGAATGATACTGTAAGTAGAAGAAAACATCAAACTCACCCAAAATTGTCATCAAAGTAGGCCTTTTCTTTGCGAGCTTGACTGTCAGGTGATGACCACAACTCCACGGGGTCTGTTACCACCTATCACCAGCATTTTATGTCACATCATGGTGTTGATGGTGGCATGAAAGTTAACACCAACCTGGAAGTTGTAGACACCAGCAGTCAAGATGGCGCAGATGATGAGTGAAGACAGCACCACCAACCATCTCCTCTCTGCACAAAACATGCCCCACCTTCCAAACCAACTGTTCAATTTGATAAGTTTCATTTGCATATAATCTTCATTGGTAACCTATTTTTTAGTAATGGATACGTATATAGAAATATAACAAACAAATTAACTCACTATTTGAGAGTATCTTCAATCTTGAGTTGGAGTCGTTCACATGCAGATGGCTGTCTGGATGCCTGTCCTGTCAGGGGGCATACATTGGGAGTGATGGAGAATACTGATTCACTGTCATTGATGGGGGATGAAGAGGTGGGGATGCAGTAGACTAATTTCTTGGCTCGTTTGCTTTGTAAGATCTGTTGGAGAATGAAATTGTTTGAAGATAAGAGTTAAAATAGAAATGTTCAACCCATGCTAGCATAGAGACAGACATAAAATTATGATGATGTTAAACAAAAAGAACCTGTGTGAGAAGGAAAATGATGACAAATGTGATGAATATGACACCCATACAAAAGATGGGGCCATCAATATCAGCTACCAGAAAAGGTTGTGGGTTGGGACATGGTGGCAGGTCAGAACATGCTGTCTTGCAGTCTGTACAGCTGCATGATTCATTGCATGGAGTGGTTTTTGTATACATTGGAGTGATGGTGCTGTTCCCAGCAGAAGAGTTGACTATGGTGAAGTCGATGAGAAATGGATTCAGGGGATTGCTACCTATGGCATGCAAAAGTTTCTGCAGGGTGAATCAAGGCATTATGATGGAAGCAATTCATAACATGCTTACTCTAATGCGTAATAGTTTAAACACAAACCTTGGGATTGCAGGGAGGCTCACAGCCAAGGGTAGTGAGAACTGGCTGGTCTTGCCACACGACCCCCTTGCATGAATCAAACATTTCATTAGCATACTCAGTGCTGATGAAATATGTGAAGTTGTCTATCAATTCAGTGTCTGGTGTTATGATGTATTTGCTCTGTTGAGGATCACACGTAGACAAACAGAACATGCTGATGAAGTTTCTGAAACAAGCTGGACACTTCATCACCATCTGCAACATCAAATGTAACTTTGCATTTTGTGAAAGTTGTATGGTAAATAATCTCTAACTGATTTGAGAAGATCTGCATTGCTTTTGAAAACTTTTACTTGAGCTGCATCACAACAGGTCTCCAATGAGCCAGCTAAACATGAAGATGGTGGTTAGGTGAATGTATGTAAGCAAGCAAATAAATAAAAAGATAGATAAATAGATATATCTTCTTCAGCTGCATTCCTCAAAATTTATGTAGAAACATAAATAAATAGATTGGAAAATAGTGTTTGAATATAATAAACAAACATTTGTTTTTGAATATGCCAGGACAGTAGTCATTGAGTATTTTGATACTTTGAGGATCCCTGAGGCTTTTGGGTTCACCAATATATTTTTTGTATTTTTTCTGTAAATTAAAAAAAAAATTTATTATAATGTTGTAAAAAACAAGCCTACAAATAATTTTAAAAATGTTATGATCAAATTTTTATTAAATCATTACTTTTTGTTATTTATTTCAAATCATCTTTAGATAAATAATATTACTAACCTAAAGATGATATGAAATGATTAATCATGAAAATTTTCAATGTTATTGGGATGCTATCTTTTGATTTCAAAAAACAAAATCATAATATAGAAGCTGGTAGACTAATTTTTACTCAATTATTTTTTTTAAAAAAAGTTGAAAATCACAATGTATTACATTTTCCACTCCATACCAGACGCAGTGACCCTCGTTTTTCTGACCATCACATAGAGATATCTAGACAAAAAAATCGGTTATTGTCTTCCATTGATGTATTAAACTTTAAATATTTTGTTACTCACAATCAGAAGGAGGCCGAGGAAAAGAAACATAGAGTTGAGTGGGATAGTCATGGTTTGAGATCGGTGTCGTTGTTAATACTATTAGATTTGACTTAAAAGTTTTGATTCATTGTGAAACTGAAGAGTGTTATTTGATGAAGACTTTTAAATCAAAATACGACGTGCCAGGCAATTAATTCATTGGTACCTCCTCTAATTATAATTATATTTGATATTTGAGTTCAGTTTTCAAATCAATTTCAACTTAAAATAGATTTTAAAAGCTTTTATTAAACTTTAAGGATGATAAAAGTAGAGATTTGGGATATTTTTGTTTGACTAAACTTATTTAAACTTATTTATCGAGTGACGTAAGAAACCATACCACTTTTTGGACCAATCAGCGTTGAGCATAGGCTGATAGTCATGTTATAAATGCGGCATTGTTAAAAATATTATAAGATCACTCATCTATTGTCGGACTATTTAACTCTGGAATTCTTAAAACCACAGAATTTAATAATGATTCAAACTTTCAAATGTTGCGATTAACAAATGTTTTTAACATTTATATGTACTGCTATTAACAGGATTTTATAACAAGATTTTTCTATAATTTTTTAGATTTCAATAATTAAAAAAAACACCTAAAAAAACTTAAATTAAATCTTTTCATTTTGAGAGAATTAAGCTTAATTTTAAAAACACATGACTTAGCTAATTATCAAGAAAAACCTCTTAAGTGGTTGTTTTAATTGTTTTGCTTTGAAAAAATTTTAGATGTTTCATTGAAAAAAAAATTGTAAAGTCAACAAGCCCAAAGAATTTATTTGAAAAAAAAATGATAATGTAAGCTCGTTTTAGGAAATTTTTTGTGTCTTTTTTTTGAATATGAATAAAATTTCAAAACACTGGTTAGTTTATTAAGATACAAAGCTTTTCGTTATCAACGTAAAATTTTCAGTTATGAGAAACCGTTTTATAAAAATGTTACGTTGATAGCGAAAAGCTTCGTATCTTAATAAACTAACCAGTGTTCTGAAATTATATTTATTTTACGGTTTGGCTTTTGAAAAAAGACTTTATTTGTTGACTTTAAAAATAGATTAAAGTTATTGTAAGTCATTTCCTTGAGAAAGCTTTTTCAAATTAATGATTAGCCAACTTAGCCTAGTACTGAACAAAATTGTTCAGCATTTTCGAAATTTTTACTCAAAAAATGTAAAATAATTAAATATTTTTTTGAAAAATAATTTAGAACAAATAAAATTATAAAAATCATTTATCATGAATAATGAAATTAATTAATTCTTGTTAAACTTGAAAAAAACTATGAATCTACTTTTAAATTCTAGCGATAAAAAATTTGTTGACCAAACGATATTTTCAATCAGCGAAATGAAAAGAATTTGATTTGATTCAAAATCAAAAATTTAAATTTTTACAAATTTTTTTATTTATAAAAATTAATAATTTATTTATATGCTTCTTAAATTAGAAAACCCGTTTTGAAGTACAAATATCTAGATTTCCTTACTCGGTCAGCGCAACGCCATCAACGACTGAATTTTAGCGATTTTTTTTTACACTTTGAAAAATGTCTAAAAGTTCTTATCTGATATCTCAAAATGGAGAACACTTTTTAGATCAAAGTCATGTCAAAACTCAAAATGGTATTGAAAATTCTATAGAGATATCTTCAACGGTTTTAATAAATAGCGAAAAAAAATCAACTCATGAGTGTGAGCGATGTGGACGGTATTTTGTGAAACTTGACGATCTTTTGAATCATTTGCAGGGTCATCTTAACAATAAACCTTACTACTGCAAGTTTTGTTATAAGGTAATTATTTTTAATTAGTTAGATTCTTCAAAATTTTTTCAATTTCCAGAGATTCACACACACAAGTAGTTTAAGTACCCACCACCGCATTCACACTGGAGAACGACCATATAAGTGCAAGCAATGCATTCGATCTTTTACAAAGTCATCTGATTTACAACGTCATGGAGATGTCCATAAACAAAAACATTATATTTGCTTCCACTGTGACAAGTGTTATGCTCGAGAATCAGTTCTTGCAAAACATTTACGCAAGTATGTGTGGTTTTTTTCATGTATCATCTTTTTTGCCAATGAATTTGCATTAATAAATAACTTTTAATGTATCAACATTGCAAATGGTGATGGTTATCAACTTTGAACAGGAATGAATGTAACCTTTCAAAAGATGGTCCATTTGAATCACCATACAACAAACAAAGCACTCTAAACGCCACTCCAAATATCATTGTTGAAACATTCAAAAGTGAAACAAAAAAAAAAAATAAAGTTGTGGTGTTGCGAAACCAACAAAAGTATTTTTCAAAATCCATCTTAAACATAAACAAATCTTTTTTATTAATGGACAAAAGCACTAACAATGTTACATCTACTAAAACTTCCATTAATACTGTTGAAGCAACAAAAAAGAAAGATTTCTTTTTGAACGAAAAAATAATTACATCAAAAACCAAAAATCTAACTAAAATTCAAAGCAACACTGTATCTGCACAATCCAACACTCAAATCCCACAAACCGAAACCAAAGTTCAAAATACAGGCAAAACTGTATCAAAAACATTGGAAACTCATGTCATAGAGAGGGAGTATGGTGAGATGAACAAAGCAACTCCAATATTTCCTCATCAACCAATCATTCTCAACACCAACCAAACAGTCCTTCAACTGCCAAAAAAAGCTACTATAAATTTAGCACCAAACAGTATTGTCACTAACCCCCAGTCTATCATTATATTGCAACCACAACTTCTAATACAACAATCTCTCTTCAAACCTTTCATATTGCTACCCAATACTCAACCTACCATTATACCCGCTGTTAAATCTTCCGACACACCAACATCACCTCATAATATTGAGTGGTCAGATATCATTAATGACTCTAACAATCTTTTAGAAAATTCATTTTTTTGAGGTTTTGCATTTGTATATGGTTCAATTAAGTTTTTGCTTTTAGAATCATGTTCAATTTTGTTTAATGGTTTCAAACTTTAAGAAAAGATGATTTTTATTCAATAAATATTAAACATAAAATGTACAAAATGAAACAAATATAAGGCACAAGATACAGTCTTAACAATGACAAACAAGACAAAACATTGTGTTAGAGTGTTATCATTGGAACAAGCCCTGTCCCTTCTCGATATTAGTCAAGGGGGGTGGTGATTGGTCTGCACCGAAGATGAGATCTCCTTCATTGGTACTCCTGATGGTGAAGTCGTCAAAGAAACTATGTTGATCCAGTCCATCCATGGTCTCCTCACATTTCTGTCCCCTCCGAGCCATCGTTAACAACTCTTTGGTCTTCATATCTGGTCTGTATTCCCCTGCTTCAACCACTTCTTCCTTTTCCTCCTTCTCCTCTTCTTCCTCTTGTAAACATAAGAATTCTGGAAGCTGGAGGTTTTCTTTTGAAAATGTTCCTGTATAGTTGTAAATTATTTATGTTAAATATTAAATAGATTTATAAAAACAAGTTTGGTGAATGAATAAAATAGAACGAGAATTAACCTTTTTCTTGACCTCTGCTTTGCACCTTGGTCAGGAGGTCAAGGAAGTTGAACTCTGTCTCTGGGGGTGTTGCCTTGTTCACAACACCATCCCTCATGTTTGTTTTGATGTACTTTTCCTTTTTGGAGGTTTTGCGACTGAGAAAAGGATCAAGAGAATATCTTTTTTTAGAGCCACATTTCTTGTCATTGTTCTTGGGTTTAAAAGGCAACACCAGAGTTTCTCTTGAATTAGTTTTGATATAAAGGTTCTGCATGGTTTTTGAATTTTTAGCATCAACATTTGTGGATATTTTCAAATCACTTTTCGCCACCAAACTTTTTCTCTTGTTGCCCCATAAACTCAACAAAGACTTCCGTCTGTTTTCCTTTGACTCTTCCTTCTTTTCAACCACTTCCTCACACCCAGATGACACCTCATCAACCCTTACTGCTTCTCTGACAATTTCCTCAACACTCCTTCCAGCCTCTTCCTTCATCTTCATCTGCTCATACATAGTGCATGTCTTGAATCTCCGATGTTTGTCTTGACGTAACAACGTGTAAATCTGTCAAATGTTTAATTATTTGTAATATCACTGCATTTTTATGCTATAATTTAAAAAGGCAAACAAACATGGTCCATGGCAACGTCAAAGAGCCCAACAAATGTCTTCAACTGTGTGTCATGGCCATTTATCTTCTCTAGCTTCTCTTCGATATTCTTCTTAACAAAATGATCAACATTGATTGGTTGTGGAGAGTTGGTGGCCAAATGTTGTTGATAGATCTGATTGGCAAAGACTTTGAGAGACTCAAGAGTAGATTGGTGATTAGCACACAACTCATTGTAACTCCTGCATGTCTGCCAAAAGAGAAGGTTTTCCTCACAAAACTCACTCTTGAGGAAAGACATGAAACACTGACAACCAAGGTTGTCATGCATCAGTGCTCCGAAACTCATGCTCCACGAAACAATGCGAGGATGAGTGAGTGGGTCAACTTTCAGCAATGACATGGACCTCACCATTTGAGCTTTGTTTTCTTTGTCTCCCATGTCCTTCAACATTGCATTTGGTGCTTGATTGTTTCTGATATCATCATTTGAAAGAGAGGTTTTAATTGGAGAATGGTGTTTCAAGGGAAGAGCTGTGTTGCTGTTGTATTGCTTGCATTCTTTTTGTTGCTTGGTGAGTGAATTGTCATTCCTGTTGATTGCAGTAAGTCGGTTAAGGTTCATCTTAGCAAATTCTTCGAGGATGTTGTCTAGAGAGAGACTTGTTGCTGATTTGTTGGACAAGACACTGGTATTATTGTCATTGGCAACACTCTTGTCCATTGTGCTATTGTTACATACATCATCACAGGCTGCACCAATGGTGGTATCCTTGTCACACTGCTCTTCCTCTCCACTAGAAACAACTTCTTCTTTAAGGGTTCGATTCATAAAGCTTACCTTTATCTCATCGTCATTATTGCAGTCTTTATTGAGTGATGAGAAATCAACAAAGTTGTGTAGTGTGTTATTAGACACTCGCATGAGAATTTTGGGCAGGCCCACAAGGGTGGAAGGTAATGTGCTTTGTGACATCCCCTCATCCACACACTCTGCCACATAAACTCTCTCATTCAATTGCTGATTCACTTTAAATTTTGTTTCAGTGGGTTTATCCAAAAAAATGTTTAAATTCTTATTGCCCAGTAATTTTCCATTCTCCTTCTCAACCAACTCTTTTCTCAAACCCATGTTTTTGTGGAGTTTTTCATCATTATTATTTTTGAGATGAGCAACAATTTTGGGAGTTGAAGTATTGTACCTAAGTGGAGTCCTGGTGACATCATCATGTCTACCAGTGTTGTACTTGTTGCTACTACTGCTGCTGTGACTCACATCAAACACATTCTCTTTGAAGTGTTCATGTTTTGAGTCGTTGCAGTGATGTTGCACATCCTTGTGTTGAGTGTTTTTGTATTTGTCCTTCCTATTGAGAATGTTGTTGTTGAGAGGAGTGAAAGGCACAGGAAGATAATCATTGATTTTTTGTTGTTGATATTTAAGCATTAGGGGCTTTTCAAGAAACACTTTATGACCAATGCTTTCATCCATCTCATCATCCCTTAATCTATTTCTTTTTTCTTCCTCCATTCCTTCCATACAATCTGAACAATCACAATCATCATCTTCATCTTCCTCATCAACAACTTCATACAATTGACTTCTGGTTCTTATTCTGTTGTTCATTGGAAGGATGTTATTATTCCTTTCTGTGATTTGTCTAGATGGCTGATATTTCGAACCAAGCACTGAGTACTTGCAAGTTCTGGTGGGAAATTAATGAAAAATAAATTAAGTGAAATTTAATTTTCATAAAATTTAAATAAATTAAATTTTAAAACTGAAATGAATTGAGTAAATTTCTAAAAAAAACACTTAGTGACAAACCCAGCATCAAATTCAGTGTGGAGAACTGTCAAGTTCACAGCATATCTACTTCTTCCCAACTCCTCAATCACTCTTTCATGAGACCATTTTCGAGCATCCTTACCATCTGTAGTTTATAATTCGAATGTTTTCAAGTGAAAACTTAAATATATTATTATTTTTGCTAAGATGTATAGATAAACTGACTAATCGCAAGAATGCAGTCGGCAGGTCTGAGTCCAGCGAGAATTCCTTGTCGAGTGAGAGATTCAATATGACAGGGTTGTTGGCCAACCAAGCTGAATCCGTACGTGCCAAATGAGTCTCTTTCCACACGTACATCTCTACTCATTGAAGATCGTGTCCTTGAATATCTATTTGCTTTATTGTTTGATGATATGAATGGCTGTGAATTGCGATATGTTTTCGATGGTATCATGCTGTTTGCACCGGGAATTCCTTTGAAGTACAATAAGCAGTTTGAGAATCTTTAAACTTTTTACAATCGCTGTTGTTGAGAATTGCTTAAGTAAGTTTTAAAACTTTAATCCCATGATTCAATCATATTCTTAACGATTTATTTTCTATGCTCATTAAAGATGATCGGTGACAATTAATTTTATTCTGTCAACAAAGATATGCAAAGTGTCATAACAAAATACTCATCAACTTTCAAATCAAAATCTATATAAACATCAACAATGGACAGAAGCCCAATTTGATTTGTGTTTTAAAGCTCAAACAATGATTATTATCTCAGCACGTGACCTGCAATAAAGCAAGTGATTGGTTACAATAGCTAGCGGTACTTTTCAAAAAATAAAATTAAATATCTTTAAAAGATACTTTGCAAAATACAAGAAATCTTGAAAAAATATTGAATAGAATTATTTAAAATTTGATGTTTAAATAAATTTTTAAAAATGATTATAGCTAAAATTATTTTAATTCTTTGAAAATGTTAATTTAACTTTAACAATGTTGATATGCCTACCCTAGCGAGTGAAAAATACTCTTTTCATTTATACATGCTAAATACTTCTTATTTGAAAGGCCTTTATAAAAATCACATGACGACATTGAAACCATGCATTCGAAAGTTTATCTCACTTAAATTCTCACTGAAGTTGAGAAATGGATTTTAAATAGTCGCAAAACACTACTAAAACTAAAATTAATAAAAATTTACCACATACTATATTCACCAATGTTTATTTACCACATACTATATTCACCAAAGTTCATTTACCCATTCAAAAACCACTACTGAACAGATTGAATCAGCCCAAAAATAATCTCAACTATTACAAATTGTACTTTAATAATAATCTTCAATTTTTAATCTAGCCACCTAGTTTTCTTTTTCATTTTTTCTGCAACGTTTAAATACAATAGAGATAGAACTTTCTCGACCCGTTGAGGAGAGAGTGATAACCGTTGACCTCTCCGAGAGTAACTGCGCTGTGAAGTTGAGTGTACAGCAGTTTTGTGCACCTGAAGTGGTTGAGGTGTTGTGTGGTTGGTTTTACGTGTTTTTTTTTTGTCATTTATTTAGTGATGTTGTTTTTTAGATTTTGCGTTGGGTTTTTCAATATTTATTGTGATTATATGAAGGGTGGTTGAATGAGTTTCTGCGGTGATTGATTGAAAAGTTGATTAAGACCTCAGATGAGTTATACAATAGTCTGAAGCTCAAAGTAAGGACAACAAACACAAAGTGATGATCACTTGATAATAGCCTTACGAAAAGCTTCGTGTCATTTAATAAATACTTTGTGTTTGTTGTCTTAACTTAGATGAGTTATTTATAAATAAGAGGCTATTTAGTATAGTTGATAAAATCTCTGTTTTATAAGGTACCTTGAGGTTCCCTTTAGTAGTGAAAGATTTGAGACAAACGGAGCATTGAAAGGGTTTGGACCCAGAGTGGATTCTATGGTGAATAAGAAGTGCGCTCCTACTACTGAAGACCTTTTGACATGTGTCACACGTGGTGGAAGATGGTTGCGGTAGCTTGTTTGAGGGTGGTTTATCGTGTGGCGGTGGTGGTGTTTGTGTTGAGGGTAAAAGTTTTTTTGTTAAGAGACTTTTTGTTGACGTTGTTGATTTAGGCTTGCTGTTGAAGTTTTGGTTGCAAGCCGGTTTATTAGCGTGTGGAGGTAAATATTGTACGGATGATGTTGTAGTTCCTACTGTTGTCGTTCTATCATTGATACTTGAAGGTTTTGGCTTAAAAGAATTCACTTCGCTATTACTTTCCAAATTTTCATGGAAATCATTCCGGAGGATGTTTGCAGAACGGAAAAGTTTCTTTTCTTTTTCTTCTGAAATATTTCTTTCAAGCTTTCTTTTCCATTTTTGCAACTCATCTTTCGGCTTCCCTTGAGGCGGGACTAATTTCTGCAGAAGAGATTCTATTGGATGATGCTGTGGCGGGAAATAAATAGTATCAACAAATGGTGATTGGTTGGTGCAAACTGGTTTTGGTGCTATGTCATTATAAACTGTAAAAAACTTTTCCAATCTTTCATCAACATTTCCAAACAAGTGATGTTGAGACAGGGTGGATAGAGAGGCGGGAAGTGAAACAGAATGAGCCATTTGAGGCCAAATAAGTGACGCCTTGTATGGAAAAGATGGAAAAACATTATACATTTGTTGCAGTTGTCGCAGGAAATATGCATAGAAGGCATAATACAGCTGTGACATGGAAGCTTGCAGCTGATAAAATGCAATTCCACCACTTTCGTGTGTCTTGTCATTGTCGCAAGTGACCACATCAACGTAGGAGTCTGTTGGGTTTTCCATTAAAACTGTTTCCTTTTTGATGCTCTTTCTGCATGCCATTTTTTATTATTATTTTCTACGTATTTTCATTTATGCTCTAAATTTGAGACTTCCTATACAAGTTTTTTTGAAATCCTAGTTATAATGTCGGAATTTGCCAATATTCACTGAAAACTAAAATTTCTAACTCTCACAGAGGTAGTTATGTGGCTTAAAGTGGTTTGTAAATCAAAAGGAGACATGATTATCTACATTGGACGCCATCTTGATATGATTTCAATGATTTATGACAAGTTGAATTTTACCAGTTCAAACTATAATACTTGTTCAACTCACCTTTTTCTAATCCTAGTTGTTCTTGCAAAAAAAACAAAATTTTCAAACTTTATTTAAATAAATTAAAACCAATAATTCAAAAATAATGTATTTAAATAAAAATACAAAAAAGTAATGATGCTAGTGCTTAAAAAACTTTTTCTTCAACCAATAACAACAAAGCTTGGGCGCAACTCATACTCCTATTGGAGAATTTCATTTGCATTCATCATCCATAAATTGTTTCCTCCAATCAAATGAATTATTTTTTTTGGATAACCTGCATTAATTAGTCTCGATCTTTCAAATCACAGTAATCCCAATGGCGAAACAAGAACTACAAAGTTTCACTATTGAAGGCTGTAGTCAAACTTGTTGTAAAATTGGTCTTGAGGCGCTATGCAGTGCGCAACAACTACAACAAAATCATCAAAAATTATGAAGCAGTCAAAGTTGCTAGCTTTCCTGTTGAAACCCAGTGCTGAGGTGTTACATCATCAAGTGACGTCACTTGATAAGTTTGATTTACGAAAAGTTTCGTGTTAATCATTGCTTGATTGTAACCATTAATGACGTCATATATACTATTTTTATTATTGTTTTATACAAAATTATTTAAAATTATAGTCATAATAATTCTAAAAATTCAAGAAATCTGATTCCAAAACTCAAAACTAAACACAATCACGAAATTTTGTGCATAATTAATTATTTTGCATACATAATTAATGAGCGATAAATATTTGAAAGCAATCAAAACAGAGAGTATAAAAGCATCATATAGGCATGTCAGTCTATGTTATTTAATTAGACACGTGTCGATCAATGCAGCTGACATCTCAGTCTTATTAATCTCTCAATGATTTATATTTTTAAATAAAATTGCTACTATAATTAACTCTCCATCATTGCTAATTCGCCATAAGTTTATTGAGGTATGAAAAACGCCCTTAAACCAAATTTATTTTTAGCGCTTTATTTTGAAGGACAATAAACTTAACCGCATCACTATGAGTCGACGTTCTGCAACATTGTCTTACATGGTACAACCTCGACTCGAAGGTGTTTGAGGTTTGAGTCATGGAGAATTTATTTTGAATCAATTTGCAGGCACACACAACACTACAAATAAGATCTAGAAGCATCCTATGAACGACCATGATTATTGGATTATAAATAGCAGAAATGTGAAAAGTAATTAAGTTATAAATAGTATAAATGTGGAGGGAAGTGAGAATGAAAAAGAATTCCAATAAAAGGAGTAAGAATGTTATGACAAGATGGTGTAGGAGCGTTATAATTAATATAACGAATAACACGAAGAAATAGAAAAACAGATCTACACGAATAGAGAGACCTAAGTAAAAAGACTTTAAATATAATGACTGCAGGATTTGAGTGTTTGACACAAGTTTAATTAATGTTACATAAGAACATGAATCCATAGGCTGTAAAACATGTGGTTAACCCAAGACAACACACAAGAAAGTAATGGTTTTGATTGGATGCTAGTGGACATGCGTGAAGGCTTCCTCCTTCTGAGTTTTTGACTGCCTCAACACCCCATCCCACAACGCGGCGTTCTGATAGGAAGTGACATTTCAAGATTTTAATTTAGTAACATCATTAGCCATGTTTTTTAGTAGCTTGTATTAATACATCACTTGAAGAAACATTATTTATACGGTATTTTAATGCATTAACATCAGTTGAAATAGAATTATTTCAATAAGATTATATTATATCAACAGCTACCGAAGCATACAATTATATTAAGACTATAAAACGTTTAAACTATCGTTTTCACGTATATTTAAAAAAGTCAATTATAGCTTTGAAAGTCAGATTGAGCTTCCAAAATATTGAAATTTGAAGAAACAACACATTAGGAGAGCTTACGAACACTTTTATAAAATCTCATTTGATTTTCAGAGAAAATTTTGAAAATAGATTTGAGTTCTCTCTTCTGATTGGTTGAGAAACGATCTAACTCCGCCCTTAGATCCGCCTCGATGCAACTATGTTTGTCGTAATAACTTTCCATATCTTCAAATGCCTTGTGGTTTGTAGCGAAGTGAAGCTATATTTTGAATTATTCAATGATTTAATTTATTTCAAATATTCAAAATAAAATTCACTTTTGAAAGATCTTCTTTGGGCTGTAGGAAATGATGCGAAGCAAATTGACATGGATATGAGGGAAGTATGATATTAATAAAAAAAAAATAATAAGCCAAATAATAAAAATAATGAAAACAAGAAAATGAATAGTTTTTGAATACCGTGTTGGCGCAATGTTTCTTGCTCTCATACACCTCACACAGGCGCTCATAATGCAACTGTGACGTGTCCCTTCGTCTCATCACCGTCTGAATCATTGGAATTCTCTAAAACTACAGCTACTAACGCAATCATCATCATCATCATCATCATCATCTATTAACGCAAATAAAATCATTACTTCTACTACTACTACTACTACTACTACTACTACCACTACTACTACTACTACTACTACTACTACTACCACTACTACTACTACTACTACTACTACTACTACTACTACTACCACTACTACCACTACTACCACTACTACTACCACTACTACTACTACTACTACTACTACTACTACTACTACCACTACTACCACTACTACTACTACTACTACTACTACTACTACTACTACTACCACTACTACCACTACTACCACTACTACTACTACTACTACTACTACTACTACTACTACTACTACTACTACTACTACTACTACTACTACTACTACTACTACTACTACCACTACTACCTTGATGGCTTGCAGAAACATGACATACTCCTTGATGGGGACAAGCACTCGGGTCTCAGTGTCGTGCAACTGAGAAGAAGGATAAGAAAAAAAAGGGGAGGAAGAGAGTTTGATAGTATGCATGAGTTATATATTCAAAGAAAAACATTAATAATTGTTAAAAATCATTGTGGATATTTTAATTGTTCATCGCTGATCACACTAACCACATGATGCAGAGTATGTGATTGGCTGGCAATACAGGAAGATGATGACGACAACAGGGGAGATAGTCTACTCTCATTGGCTGCCCATAAAGTCATCGATGGATGCAGTGTTTGTAATTGTTTGAGAAGCTCTAGAAGGAAAAATAACAACGTTGAAGAAAATTAAATTATCAAATATTCTTCAAAGAGAATAAATTAACAAACCCTTGTGCTCTTTCTGCATTTTGGCCACTATCTTCTCTGATATTTTCAGTTTCTCTTCTAACTTTCTCAATCTTGACCCCATTTCTTCAAACTCCATTGGTCGGGTTTTCATGTTTATAGTGTGCCATGATTGGCTGATCTTATTTATAACCCCTCCCAACTCGTTAGGTCGATCATTCTTTTTGCTCATGTCTAGCTTGAACTCCTTACAGTTTGATGTACAAAATGTAGAATAAAATTCAATTTAAAACATTCAAATAGATTATATTGCAGATAAAACCAGATTCAAAACTATAAAATTCATCTTACTAAGCAAAATAAATGGCTGTCAACAAAATAAGGTTGATAACAAAATAACAACCAACCCACTGCTTGGACGTGAGAAATAAAATAAAGGAAGGATTTAACGATATTATGGGGTGGTGTGCCAGTCTATTGAGGAACCTATAGCAAATGATGGATGATGATCTATCCAATAAGATTCAATATTTAAATTATGTGTTCATCAACAGAAAATTTGATGATTAACTTTTAAACTTTACAACAAAAAACAACATACAAAACAGAACACTGTACATAATACTACCGCTGACCTGCTCAATGCCACCATCCGACTATTCAAGAAGTCTCCAGAAAACTTATCCAACACCTTGTGTCTCTCTGGGAGAGGCTGTGTAGGTGAGTTTTGTTGATGTTTAAACTGTGTGAATAATAGTTTTATACAAGTCAAACACTTTTATAAGCTGAACAACGTGAAGCTTCTCAAAATTGGATACTCACATTATTAAGTGAAGTATGGAAATGCAATGTAATAATGATACAAATAACTGATGAATGAACAGAAATAATATTATTGATGAATAAAGTAAATAATACTGGTTAACAAACAGGGATGAAGAGTGTGGGATGGCAGGATTCTAGTTGTTGTCTGAGCCACAAAAAATCATTAAACCTCCTCCGAACCTCGATTCCTTCAGTCTTCTTGTTCCCCTCTAGTGCAACTTTGTTGTCAACAGCTGCTGGAAACTTAACTTCAAAGTTTTCAACTTTGTTGCTGTTTGCTTTGTAATTTTTCTCTAGTGTTTTGTTATTCAAAAAGATTTTATTGGCTTCCCTTGCACTGGAGTTGCGAGAGTTTCGAGATGGACTTGAGGAGTCATTGATGCTCTTCATGAACTCTTTATGACATGTCTGTGGTCATTAATATTATTAGTTGGCTGCATGTTTTATCATCAGTGGTCTAGAAACTCCTGAAAACAATGCCATTATAATCATGCTTGTGATTGATTTGATTTGATTAACGTCATTGTTCATGTATGATGTTATGTAAGTAAAGTGTGAATCACTATATAAAGTTGATGTGATTGATGAAATGAACCCAGTAAAACACCTGAGTGACGACTCTGAAAGTCACAAATGATTCCAGGAAGGATGAATGTTTCTCAGGGGAGTCAATGGTGACCACCAACTCATTTGGAGTGGTGTGAGTGGTGGAATGATGATTGTCTGGGATGGTGTTGTTAGGAAGAACTCGCTTATAGAAAGTTGTAGGAATGACATTATGGTATATTATGTTGTTCTTTTTGAAACATTTGCTTTCCATCTTGTTTTTCTGGAATGGCACAAAACCTTTGGATAAAAGAAACTCTCTCGCGTTGTTCTCTTCTTCTTTTTCAACGTTGCATTTGCTATTCACTGGACTCAATTGAGAAAAACGGTACTACAAAATAGTTGTTAAAGACATATTTCAAATTATCAATGTAGAAATATATCAAATTCAACAAAATATAATTAACTTTTTCGCTATTTTCAGTTTCTCCTTCAGATTCGGAAACAATTTTGTTCACTCCCAAAGGATCCGCAAATATGGAAGAGCAGTTTTTTTGACTTTTTTCCATTTTGGCACCCTTTGTAAATAATTCGTAATTAAAAAAAAACCTTTAAATTTTATAAAATAAGTTTTAAATATTATTGCTTCAAGTCATTTTTCTCAAAATTAGTTTTTTCTATTGCATAAATAAATATTAAAAGTAGACTTTAATATATTATAAATTATTTTTAAATATGTATAATTATCATTTAAACTCATATATATTTTTAGCAGTTTTATGAGATTTATTTAAATAATTTTTTGTTTGAAAAATGGTTTATTGAAACTGAACATTTGAAGTAGTTTTGTAAAAAAATATTTTTTAACTCAAAGATTTTTTGAAAATTTTTTTTCAAATTATTCATTACTTGAGTTTTCTTTTATATGTCATTGCAATAAATTGAAATGCGACTTAATACATTATTCAATTTAAAATTTTTAAATAAACCAATTATATCAAAAAGATTTATTTCAAAAAAGACTCAGAGTTGTTTAAGTATTGTCTATGAAGAAAATGGAGATCCAATAAAGGTTTTGAACCTTGTTGAATCAGAACTAGGAAAACCAAGGAAAAATGAAGTATTAATAAGAATGCTAGCTTCTCCAATAAACCCCGCCGATATCAACATGTTACAAGGTATTTATCCTATAAGACCAAAACTTCCTGCAATAGGAGGCAATGAAGGTGTGGGTGAAGTTTTGGAAGTTGGTGACAACGTAAAAGACTTGAAAAAGGGCGATTGGGTGTTACCAGCACTGCCTGGTTGGGGAACCTGGAGGAGTCATGCCATTTGTGAACCTAAGCAATTGGTGCCTGTGTCCAACAGTCTTTCAGTGATCCATGCAGCCACTCTTGCCGTCAATCCTTGCACAGCTTACAGGTTTCATAAAATTTTCAATTTATAGCCATTTAGTATTTCTTGGAGATGACATTAAATTGCACAAAAGATAGCGTCTCTAAGTTAAGACTGCTGATCTATTATAACCTGGATAGCAGTAGACTCTGATAGCAGGTATTGACAAACCGATATTCTGGTATTGTTGTCATTTGGTTTGGTGGATGATCTTTCTTTTTGTTGTCTATGGTAAGGCAAACTGTTTAAGTATGGGAACAGTGAATCTTAAATTTGATAATTTCAAGTTGGACATTAGCTTGACCTGGCAGTCCATAAAAATTTTTTCTGAATAAAATTGTCTTTTTTGTACATCACTTCATTGTAGTATCAATAATCTAGGCTGACTGCTGTCAACCCCAGTTACTGGGACATACACAGCAGTATAAGCTTATAATATTAATTATAATTAGTATCCATGTTTTCAAATGTATAATAAAAATGTATTCCAGAATGCTAAAAGACTTTGAAAACTTGAAAGAAGGTGATGTTGTTATTCAAAATGCAGCAAACAGTTCAGTAGGACAAGCTGTTATTCAAATAGCCAAAGAGTTGGGGTTGAGGACCATAAACATAGTGAGACAGAGGGACAACATGGAGATGCTGATAGCAAAGTTGCAGAACCTAGGAGGGACCCACGTGGTGACAGATGAGTTTTTGAGGTCCCAAGCCATGAAGGACCTCATGAAGAATCTCCCTAAACCTAAACTTGCCCTCAACTGTGTCGGAGGAAAAGTTGTCGCTGAGCTTGTTAAGTAAATATTGTTTTTTCATAATAAAACTAAATGGTATTTTTAAAAAATTTATACTTTCACTATTTATTTATGTTGTATAAAGAGAATATTTTTTTCTCAAACTCAGGCATCTAGACCAGAAGGGAAGCTTGGTGACGTATGGAGGCATGTCAAAGCAGCCTCTAATGATCGGCACAAGTTCCTTCATCTTCAGAGATCTCAAAGCCTATGGGTACTGGATGAGTAGATGGACCGAAGAGAACCAGGGATCTGAAGACCAGAAGGAGATGATTGACTGGTTGACAGCCCTGTGCTTGAGTGGCAAGCTGAAGATGCCTGACCATCAAATGCGATCTGCCCATGAGTATCGGGAGGCTGTGGCCTGCTCCATGCAGGACTTCCAACTCTACAAACAAATATTCACCTTTCAAGATGCCTCTAAAATCTTTTGAATGTCTGCCATTTTCTATTTTTATTTTTTCAGTGTTAATTTTCGTTATTGTACGTATTTAAAAAATGTTTTTTAAATAAAATGCATCAAAAAGATTCTTTTCAACAAGCATTGTAGTCGTGGAAGCCATAAAGTGACGTAGATCCAAGTTACAAAAACATACCTTTCAATGAGGCTGTAAAAATCGATGTTTGTATAGCGCAAATGACGTACACCACGTTGTATTGCATAAGACATCGTCTGTAGGTGTCGACCTAGTTTTGCTCTCATACGGAGGCCATATTCCAGTTGCACGAAGCCATTCCTTATACTTGCGTAAGCTTCCATCAGCTCTTATATATTGTATGCAGTCCACGCTATTGTATCCTGAGTGTATATGTTCGCATGGCTGTGTATTTGCTCCTAGTTTTTTGTGGTTTGAATGGAGTTTATAGAATGAAATCATAACCCGTTATGTTGTTTGTGAAAAAATTTTTTTTTTGGATTTTTAATGAGTTTTAAAACACTTAAATCTGCTTTCTGATGCCAAAATGAAGATAAAGGTAATATTACACTTGTTAATCACCCATCCTGAATCCATAACGCCTTTTGTTATGGATTAATAACTCTTGAACTTCTGGTGCCTTAATTAAATGAGAAACTATTCAGGTGTTAAACAAGGGCATCTATTTGAAAGATTAAATCAAAATTTAAGAATTAGGAATAGCAAGATATAAAGACAAAAGCTCCCTACCGGCTATGCTCCCTTACAAGTCCCATTTTTTTTAGAAAATATTGTAACCAAACAAAGAAAATAAGGAAATAAAATTTAGAATTTATTTAACATTTAAATATAGCGCTTTTAATGAATGAATTGACCAATCGTTTCCGTGGACTTACGTTTTAAGCCTATTTTATGGTGTCGCATGGCATGTCGACTCATTAATGAAATTGAACTTTAACTAAAAATAGATATTTACATATATATATATTTAAAAAATTTTTTTTCAACTTTTTTTTTTTAAGAAAAATAAATTTATTTGCTTTTATTTCACTTTTGCGGACTATACAATCTTCGTCTATTTATGCCGCTTTTATATCTCCTTGACGCACTTAAACAAAACTTTTAGGGAAATTCTCCAAATCTTAATTTAAGCATAATTCAACAATAAATCATTAAAAATTTAATTTAAACTGAGTTATTCGGGTTTATGTTTCATCTTACTGATTTACTTGAAAAAAAATCTTCTACAATGCTTGAATTTCGAAGTTTTCATCTCTAAGTTTTTGATTCTTATGTTTATAATTGGAAACCAGCCGAAGCCGTATTACATTCTTGTTCCTTTAAAATGTTATTCACTGGCTTGTTTCCTGAATTTTTATTGACGATGTTGACTTGAAATCGACCAAAGATTAAATAGTTGTTTCCGGCGAATAAGGTTTTCAAAAAGTGGATTTTTTTGTATTAAGCGATAAAATCGTGTGTAAAAAGCATTAAATCTTTGAAAAATGGGCAAAAACAAAAGTGAACTATCAAATATTCATAAAGAGAAATAATTTTTGGACTATTTATGTAGCGGCATACCCATGTAAAACGACTCAAATATTTTTTGTTAATATTATAAATTTTGATTAGAATTGCCTTATTATTGTTATTATAATAAAAAATAAAAATTGTGGATTCAGTGTTTGTTTAGCATTGAAGGGCATGTTACTATAGAGGTACACTTGTTTCCATGCTTCTCACTAATCCTCCATTTTTATTATCCATGATTTTTATCATTGTCGATATGATATTTTTTAAAAAAATGTTTAAATGTTATAGTGTTTTTTTGTCGTTTTGATGAAATCTATATTCAAAAACAATGTAAAACATCGAAGTCATTCAAAAACCCTCAACAAACAAAACTTAAAAGAATAACCCTCAAAAAGCATGATTCACTTTTAAACAATAGTTTCTCTTTTATTTGACGATAATATATTTTAAATTCTGATCCATATTTTCTACGTAGTCTCCCTTGTCACATTCTGTGCTTGTGTGTGCGTGTAATGAACGTTAAATTTACTGTGCACTCGTAGATACAAAACATGTGTCGATCAGGGTGCTTCCGATGACCGCTTGTTTAATAGCATGAGTGTGCGGGTGATTAGGAGCATGAGTGTGTGTTTGTTTATGTGAGTGTACGAAAAGAACACCACACCAGATCTTTAGATAAACTGCACTTTCTGCAGTTTAGTGCACCTGCCTTACTTTGGATGAATGCACAAAAAAAAGAAGATTGTACGTGTGCGCTACATGCTTAAATATGAAGTGTACGCATGTGCTTTTTTTTATTCATATGAGCGGATTTTTTATTCACGCAGATATCATTTATATGCACGTGAGGATTAGGCTCATGAGAGTATGTAGGAATGGCAGTATGCTCCAACGCACATATGTGTTGACTCATAAGGCATCTGTGTGTTTATGTGCTTTCCATCAATATGTTTGTGTGTGCTTCTGTGTGTTTATGTGTTTTCCATCAATATGTTTGTGTGTGCTTCTGTGTGTTTATGTGTTTTCCATCAATATGTTTGTGTGTGCTTCTGTGTGTTTTTATTTTTATTTTTTGATTTAATTTTTGTATGCCCATGTTTTGTGTGTTAGTGGTGTTTCAGACTTTTTATATATTATTCTATGTATTACTAAATATTTGTGAGCGTGTTTTCATTTTTTTGTATTTTTGTATGTTAGTGTGTGTACGACGTGTCTGCCGATTTTCGTCATCATCCGATTATATTTCAAAGCATTTTTATTGTCCATAATTTTTTGTCGGTTACAATTTAACTGAGAGAAAGTATTGAGTTGGGGGTGTGAATTGCACCAATAAAATTGTGTTTGTTCTTTTATGCATGTGTGGACGTCATATGAGAGCGCCTTTATGTGTGTGAGTTTGTTTGACTGTGTGGGTGTGTGTGAGTGTTTGAGTGTGTTTCTGTATGTGGATTTATGCGTATTCCACATGTGTTTGAATTTTCATTTAAGCAAATTTGCAACCTTTTACTGCCATTTTCAATTTCTCCTCCTTGTTTTTCGTGTGATTATTTTTTTATTTCTGTAATTTTTTATTCTTCTTTTTCTTCAGGAATTTTTTTTGCGCTGTATAAATAATTATTATATTTTTGTTATGAATAATTTTATTCTCATTCATATATTTTACATTTTAAAATTGATAATTGGATGTGAAGATGTACATAAAGTAAGCAACAAATTATACAGCGCATTTTTTCTGCTTAAAATGTCACTACATACAACTATCCCTTCTTCCCAATTAATCAAATCCTCCTGCATCGTCCCGTCAGCATCATCTCCTACTTCAAATATTTTCAGATGTCTTGCAGTTCTGTAGTTTTCCTCATCTGTCTATTGGGGGTACGTTGCAATTAGGAGTGGATTTTGTTTCATTTTAACGATAAAATATTTGCACGGTTTGAAGTAAAAAAAATGTGGAGAGTATACACAGCTTATTATGGGAACTATATAAATCACAATAATTGTTGTTATTCTCATTATTTTATCGGTTTTTTGATTAAAAAAATATTTTTTCAACCATTTATTTATTGAAGTTATTCTCAGCACATCATCGTTTAATACCTTATTATTCCCCATAATATTGAAACTTCACCGATAACAACCCGGTGAAACCATCAAAGGTGATATGGGGGGTGGACAGTATGTGCTCAAAGGAACAGCAGTTTCTGATGTGCACCCATCACAGTGGTGAGGTTCTCTATTTAAAAGTTAAAAATAGGTCAATTTATCTCTATGAAAAAGTTAAAAAGAGCAAAATATATTTATATATAAAAGTTAAAAATAGCATGATTTTCTATAAAAAATGCAAAAATAGATTCTATAAATCATCCATTTGGTTTAGGAGAAAACTCCGATACGTTATTTACTATAACGGATGAGTTTCACATTATAATGACCTCAACAAAAACAAAAGAATAGTTTATTTCAACCAATACCAACGTCTCATTAGATCATCGTCACCTGACCATGAAAACCCATGCTATTTGCTTCAGAGACACATGATTTGGCGCCGTTCCAAATGTTATTCAAAATAGCCGAGACCTTTTCCAAAACACAACCCAAGTGCTAACACCTGATTGAGATTGGTGATATTTCAAACAAAACTGGAAAAAGTTTGGAATAAAGACGCATTCAGCGGCTTTGAAGCCTTCAACAGCATAAAAATGCTATTTCTAAAAAACTTGACAAAGAGCTTTGTCATCTTTGCGCCTATCTGTTATCTCCATAGTGCTTCAAATGTAGCTAAGTTTCGCAGAGCAAATATGCAGTGGTATGCTTGAAACTATAGTACTAATAAATAAAGCTACAAGCCAGTAATGATACTCTTTCATCAGACAAATCAAAAATCGTCTAATTGGGTCTCCGGTTCTTCGTTCTTCATCAACGCTAATTAGCGCATGAAATTCTTATTTTAATGATTAAAATATTACTATAGCAAAATGCCATGCACGCCTCTTATATTTAAAACTGCTGAGGCGGAGGATGTAGCAAACATTAAATCCTAATTAACATCTTTTAAGATATCCATTTCAACATTCATTAGTAGGACAAGTGATCCCATGAAGTTATCAGCTGAATTCAAATAAATAAATAAAACATGGGTTAAAAAACATATCAAAAGCTTCAAAAGTTTAAAACTCAAAGACAAATGAAGGCTAGTATTGATTTGGACGTAATCATAAACTTAATTTGAGCCTCTACAATAAACATACCGCAGAATGGCCTGTGGCTGAGGTGTGTGTAAACTCGACAATCTCCTGCGCACATCACTCCATCCACATCCTGCAATTCATCGTGCCTAATGAGGGCTCTTGTGTTCAAGTTGAGGCTGGGAAAGGTCGGTGTTGTTGGGGATAGGTGCTGTTTCTTTTAAGAACTTGTGTTGTGACGTTTTGTCGGTTAATTTTTAAAAAATATTTTTGTAGTTTATTTGTTTTTTTTTCCTCGTTTTTCTTCGTTTTTATGTTATTTGGCTGGATATTTTGTGATATTTTGCTGTTTTTTTTGTGTGGCATTTGTTATACGTGGTTTGTGACATTTGAATAAATTTTACCAGATAACCTTTGATAAATTTACTTTTAAAACTGTCAAAATAACTTTTTCAAAGCGAAGTTTTAAAACGCCGTAGGGTGAAGATTTTCACCCATGAAACCAACTCAAACATAGATAAAAGTTTATCTTGAAAATAAAAAACCAAAAAAAAAATATTACAGCTTGTGGCATGGGATGTGCGTCAGAGAGAATAAAAGGTTTGTGTGATGGCTTGAGTCGATGTGATGTGGCGTTTTTCAACAGAACTTGTGCTAAATTTACACTCAAAGTCGCTTATGCATGTGGTGGGTCTTATGAGATTTTTTTTGTTTTCATTTTGTTATTGAATGATTTCATGCAAAGATTATTTAAGCAATATTTCCATAAAACTAGAATTGGTATTTGAAATTACTTCATCTGTTACTGCCTATATAATAAACAACGTTGGAAGAATTTTGAAAAAATGCACGAACATTTTCGTAATACTAACTTACATTATCAATGTGTATTTTTGCATATAAAACCTTTTTAAACAGTTACTTATTCATCAGCATAAAATATAAATATTTTGAAAAAGTATCAAAAAATTCCTCTTAATTATGATTTATTCATTTTTTTGTTTCTTTCAGCAAACTTTCAGTCTATAATCTGTCAAAAAAATTTTAGAAAAAATTTTGAAATAAAATTGATCAAAACGGATAATTTCAGTTGCAAAGACAAAGGTGGAGGAAGTCAAGCCAGGGAAGGTCGGTGAAAGTTTATGTCATGATGGAGTTACGAAGAAGCATTCCTCAAATGACACCAGAAGAACAATTAGAAGGGCGAAAAGACAGAAAACCGTATTAGAGTTTAACGAAGATGCTATTGACGATGGTTATGATGAAAAAAAAAATAGCGAAGAGGCGTATTCTTACGAGGAAGAAGGAAGACAATATGGCGGCGAGAACAGCGATAATAAAACCTATTATGAATACGAACCTTATGAAGATGATGACGAGAAGGAAGAGGAAGAGTATGGGGAATATTCTGGAAGTTATGATGATAAAAATGCAAGTTCAAAACAAATAAACAGCGATAATACGACAATTTATGATAACATCGAATCAGAAACAATACAAAACAATTACGAAAATAACTCACCGCTTAATGGTGTTCCGCCAGTCATTAACAATGTAAACTACCATCCCAGTGATATTGATGGCAATGAAATTGAAAAAGACACAAAAACTGACATTCATAAAGAAAATGCTAATTTTAATGCATATGACGAAGCAAACAGTAAAAAAAACAAATCAATTATTAAAAACATACCATCACAAAAAAAAAAAAAAAATAATTCAGAAAAACACAAAAGTACGAACAACGGCACAAAGGTGGAAGTTAAAAACAAGAAAAATCAGACAAAACAGCCGACCTTCGACGAGTCATCTACCCACCAGACATCCGACCCTGCTGATCACTTCTCACCTAAAGTTGTGAATGAAGATGGCGATAAAAATGACGACAACACTGTTTTCGAATGGCAGAAACCTGAGAAAGACGACGAACTCGACAGAATACTTGAGAACGATTCGAAAGCGGAAACTGATGGAATTAATGGAGACACCAGACGTGAGAAGTTACCAGACGGCTTTGATTACTCTAAAGAAGTCACGAGAAGCTCTGAAGTATTAAAACCTATCAATATTTCAGAAAAGTCAAAAACTTTGGAAAATCACAAACCTAACAAGCACATCACGGCAGAAGAAAACACGGGTTCGCACTCGAAAACGAGGCGCGGAGATAAGAAAAGAAATTATATTTTCAGTGATTTCCACTGGGCTTTGAGATATATATCAGGTTGCTATATTTTCAATTATTTTCTATTCTAAATAATAATGATTTTAAACATTCCGACAGACAACATGGAAAAGTTCTTCCTCTACATGAGTCTGGCACTGTGCCTAGGTCTGATTGGAGCCTTGAGCGCTTCTCTACTGCATGCAACGTGCTGCGGTCGAAAACGACCTAGAAACGCCCAAGCAGACAAGCAGCAAAAACCCTTTGACACTTACAAAACAAGTAACAAGGGTCCCACGAGGAACTTTCAGACCTTGTCAGACGGAGAGGGCATGAGGGACTGGAAGGTGCCGGGAAGTGAGAGTTCCACAGGAGATGATGGTACCATAGAAGATGAAGATTATGATACTGATGACAACTTGGAGGTGGTTCGGAACTCCAACAGTGAAGCTTATAACGCCGCTGTGCCCAAGAATGGGTTGTACAACATCAAAAGAGGGGAAGAAAAAAGGGATGAAGGGTCGAATGAGAATCTCATCAGAAATAAAAAAATCTCTAATGGAAGTAATGATGTTAATAGAGAAAGTGATTTATCTGCCAAGTTGAAGCAAGGGTTAGAAGCACAAAAATTGAACGAGCAATCTGCAACGTTGCAACGTATACATTATCAACAAGAACAACAGAACATACCTCAAAATTTAATTATGCAACACATCCAGCAACAACAACAACTTCAACAAAATGCACATATGAATCAACAATATGCTCAACAATTAAACAACCAACAACAAAACAATGAAAAGCTTTATCATCTTTACCAATCGAATGCCAGTCAAACCTTAAACAAACATCAAATGCAAAAACACCCAGATAAGAGCAGTTTCGAAGGTAATAATGAAGAAGATAAGATTGACAAACGCCGCAGCTTCATTGATGAAGCATTGAACGAATATATCGGCAAGAAAGATAGCGACCTATTAAGTGTAGAGGCGCAATTGACTCTATTCAAAAACAAATCTGCGGCCAAAAAGAGGCAGTCCCAAACTTCTTTAGTGGCTGATTCTGTTGAGAATGAAAAAACGACCAACCACTCAACCCCGACCGTAGGGAAGACTCCGGATACTGAAAGTAGCGTGGTTTCAAATACAGGAACTAACCTGTCAATTCTCAAAAAACACTATTTACAACAACAACAGCTGTACCAACAACACACTCGTCAACTGCAACAACATATGCAAAAACAACAACAACAAATCCAGCAAGTTGAGCAACAACTACAACAACAACAACAAGCCATAAAGCAACAAGAGGTGCCATACAGGCAAGATCAACTCAACTACAACCAAGAACAATTGAGAGTAAGCAAGGACAATCAAATACATGAAGAATACATTATAAAGGACACACCCTCAAATATCAGTGCTGCTTCTCTACCTCTCCCCCCTCTTCCTTCTCTTCCTCCTCCTCCTCTATCCCTTCTCAACACCACTACCACCACCACTGCTGCTATTGACTCCATTCCTCAAAACACCCAACAATCCAACATACCCCCTTACCAAGCCATTGATTCCACGCACAACAAGCCACAAGCCACCAAAGCAGCTGCCACCAATTACTCCTCTCCCATTTCTATCGCTTTCCTTGCCAGACAAGTTCGATTATTTTAGTTTTTATTGTTTCTTTGTTGACTTATGCCTTGATTAAGCAAGACCCAGAAACTTTATAGAAAAAATATAAATCGTGTGAATATTATGGGAAAAATACTTCAAAATCGATTTCTGGCCTGATAGCGATCTGCCAAAAATAATACAATTTTTAAATTACACGCATAATTTAGTAGCTGAAAATTATATTGCTGGGAGATTAAAGGTTAAGGAAGATTTATAATTCGAAATAAATCTATCGGATGAAGAAGCACAATCAATGGCTTTAATACCTGCTAATGTCTCAATTTTGAAACTTAATGTTTAAATTTCATATTTAAAAGCATTTTTCAAAAAAATATTTATAAAAAATATTTAGTTTGTGGAATTTTATAAAAATTCAAAAATATTTTCAGAAAAAAATGAATTTGAAAAATCAATGGGACGATATTACATTTTACAAAGAAAATCAACAAGAAGGACCTCAACAACAAACTGCCCAAGAACAGAAAACACAACCAAACTACCAGCAACAACTTCAAGAAAAATATCAACAAGAACAAATACAACTACAACAGATGAAAAAACAATGGCTGAACGAGCAACTAGCTGCTCATAACTCAAATACCCTTCCTTACCGACAGAACTATGTTGAAACCGGAGACCTCCATGACCATCAAAACTTCCAAAACCAGGTTTTACAGAACAGCTACAAAAAACAAGCAAAAATGAATGATGTGAAAGAAACTTTGGTGTACCACCCCCACACCCTCTCACCCAGCAGCAAACGGGCCGAACAAGCCAAACTGAACCACGAAGCCTATCTCGCCAAAAACTCCATCACCAATGGCAAGTCTCGTTCAAAACACCCAGCTGACTCCCAAAACAACCCTCGCTCAAAAATGGTCAAGTCGAGTTCTGTCACGGCTGAGAGTGGCTTGGAGAAGAGCACTTCATACAACATAAACGCTTCATCTCCTTCGCAAACCACCCACTTCAACCCTGCAGCTGTAAGCGACAGATCCCTTGAAAAATCTCGGAGACAACAGGTGCATGGCAAGCAGAACGGCCTTACGAATGGCTATGTCCCTAATGGAGTTCCAGGCAAGCAGGCTGATGGAAATGCAAATGAAAAGCCTTTAGTGACAAAGAAGTTCTCTGTGGATGCATACTTCGCCAACATTCCAGGTATACCGACCCCCACGAGCTCGTACTCCCCTCCCGAACCTTATAGACCCGACCCTCCCTCATCCCAGGCTGGTCATCCTATCCACTTCTCCCCCCTTCATCTTCACCATTATTACTCTCAGCAGAAAAGCAACAACACCATGAATAGCCAACGACGTCACTTCAATACTGCAAGCATCCGCAAGTCTTCGCTCACAGGGTCCCTGGGCAGAGCTTACTCGGGGCATTTGCTTTCGCTCAATAGTGAAGAAGACATGGCGATGATGGGCAAAATTTCGAATGGCAAAAACATATACATGAGCCAGCTAGCAACAGCTGCTGCAAGTGCTAGAGAGCAGCTGAGGCTGGGTCAAGGAGTTGTGGGTGGAGCATATGCGGGTCGAGATGACGAGGTGACCAAATACAGAACTTTACAATCTCAACACAACTACTAGCATATGTTTCATATATTTTCAATGTTTAAATTTTAAACCACGGTACTCTGTGCGGAATATTGTGTCGTGTAGCCTAGATAAGATTATATTTGCGGTCGTTTTTTAATTGTTGTGGCGTGGAGTCGTTTTATAATTTAAAATTTTTCAACAAACAGTTTACCATTCGATGGAATTAGCCTTTCAAGCTATTGCATCATTCAAACCATTCGATGCTACAATGTTTTTTTGTTTTCTAAATACCTCCAAATAGCTTTATTTTTTAAAACGAGATTTTGCAGACAATTAAGTTAGAAGTTTTGGGTTATTGCTTTCAATTTCCATAGTTTAGAAATCTAAAGTTTGTTACAAAGTTTTATCAAGCAATGCCAAAGGCTTTTACATTTCGAATTTGTTTGAAATCAAAAATTTCTTATTTGATGTCATGTTGTTTTGGAAAAGTATTTTGAATATTATTCCTTTTTTTTTAACTTATATATACTTAACATAACAGCATTAACGACACTTAATCCAGCAATACTTCAATTTTTCTCTGAAAAATTTGCTCTTAAAGAACCAAGAATTTATTTTTCATCATTGTATTTTTCAAGTTGACCACAATGACTTTCATCATATACGCTTACGATTTAAAGACATATTAGAAATGCTTCAAAATTTTATTCTCAACATGTTAGAAACAACCGTAGTGGATTTTTATTAAGTTTGAACTTATTTGTTAAATTTTTGATTAATAAATTCAAATTTTGGATTTTTTTCAAAGCACAAGATTTGAAAGACTATTTACTTATTTCTTTAAACTTTTTGAATTAAAATCAATATCTATCTGGTGCAAGTTTATTTGTCAATTCTAAAAAAAAGTCTAATACAAAACATTTCATCAGCTAGGTAAAAAAAAAACAAAAAAATACTCGTTTTTTAAATTTTATGCTTACTTGGTTTTAACTTAAATTCACACTTAACTAAAAAGTCTTGTTTTTGCTTGAAATATTTTAGGCCCAAATTGTGATGTCTAAAAATCTGAAATGAATTTTAAACAAATAAAATATTTCTGAATTAGAAAATTTTTTTGGCGTGTTTAAAGTCAAAAATTCGAAACTGAAATGGGACAAATACTGAAGAGAATAAGTGAACTTGAATCTGAAGTAGGAAGGTGCTCATCATATCGCAACAAACATGCAGATGAAATTGTTCAGAAAACGTTTCCAGGTACGATAATTTCATGAGCAGTTATTTTCAATAATAGATAATAACTATCTACCTAAACAAGAAGTACTTTAACTAATAAATAATTACAAAATATAAATTGATAGATTTGAACGAGCTGCCTCCAGAGATAAGTCTGCTTGTATTATCAAATCTCAATGCCACGGACCTGTGCTTGGCTGCCTGTGTATGGCAAAACCTTGGCAATGATGAGATTCTCTGGCACAGGTTGTATGAGACTTTAATGCTAAACTTTAATTTCAATAAATTTTTCAACATGATACTTTAGTTTAATCTCAATGCATTATTTAATATAAAATGTTTATTACAACTTGTATACATTATTTAATTTGGAATTCTTAGCTCAAACAAAATTATATTGTGGCTTAAAATTCCCAGAAGTTTATGCTTTCATAATTGTATTGTATATCACAATTCAACTCATTTCTAAAATAATCGAAATGTATAATGCAATCAGGTAAATTATAAGCATGATCTTCATGACTAATTCAACAATCTACCAACCATTAGTTTATGCCGCAACCAATGGCCAAGAGCATCAGTATATAAACGTATGGAAAACTGTGGCTTGTCATTCAAAAAGCTCTACCTCATGTTAGACGAAGCCACACTCACTTTCAATTCTGACCCTAACCTCGTTTGTGAACTTTGAACTTTTTTGCTGTTTTGTTGAACTCATAAGCTATTTTTATTTTCCCTTTTGTTTCATTTTTTAAAATAAATTAGCATATTTCAATCAATAAAATATTTTTAGTTTTTTTCGATACCATCACATCATAGCATTTCAATTAAACATATCACCTAAATACTAATCCAATAACCCACTCTCCACACCAGGGCATAGCCTACCTGCTTACTCACAATTTGGTAGATGACACACCTCATGACATAGCTTCTTTCTTGCACACATGCCGAAATATTGATGTCAATAAGAAAAGAGTCTTTGTTTCTAAAAGGTTTGTATAAGGATGGTGGTGGATGTGTGTATAAAAAAATGTGTTATTTTATACCTTGTTTTCATTTAACTATTAAATAAAGGTTATTATTTTTGAACACAAATAACACTGAACCCAACCACCAACATAGACCTGATGTCCTTGACGAACTGATGAAACTACAAAATTTCGAAAACCAATTTTTACCAAATGCTCTGAGATCATTCTTCAAGGAGACAGTCTTTCCAGGTGAGAGAAATGATTACCTGAGTGACGTCATCAGAAAATTTGCCATGCGCTTCTCTTCCTGCAACCCTCAGCTGCAGCTGTCCCATGGTGAGTAATTGCTTGTGTTACGATGAGAGTGATGTTAGTGTGTATTGATATTGAGAAGAAAAAGCTTCACATTTTGAAAATAAAAATTTTTAGCATTCAGTAATTTTTGTTTTCTGTTATGTTCACTTGATAATGTAAGTTCATCTTACGAAAAGCTTCGTGGAATAAAATAAACTCTTAAGTGTTTTTATTTGAATATTTTCTATGTGATATGCACAAGCCTCACTTGCTCCTTGGAGCTATATAAGTGGATTTTTTCCATCATTATTAATACACACTTACTCAGAATCCATCTACCTGGTGTGTTACAGTTTGATAATGTTGTCTGTAGATCTATCGAGTCCCCATATCAAAAACAAGATGTCCAAAAGAGAGTTTATTAAAAATGTGTGCAGAGCGCTAATGGGTGTGGTCGATGATGAGTTTGTAGGTCATCTTTATGATAATGTTTATCTTATTGGTCATGTGGCGCCTAAGACTCTCATTTGATTGGTTGGGTTAGTTTTGGTGGTTTATAATTGGTTGTTTCATGTTAGTTTATTTATAGTTATCTTTTAGTTTGTTGGATAAAATATGGATCGTTGAAATTCAAATTTTAAATTCATCAGCACGGGTTTATTACTATGGTTAACATGGAAACCAATATATGGGGGGTGTGTGGCATTAAGTTAAACTTCCATGAATCTTTTGAAGATTTGCAGCCATTCAAACTTTGATGCTTGAATATTCATTTCCAACATTCGATTCGAATCAGTAAAAATAATAATGATATCAGAAACAGTTGATTGAATTAAACTTTTTTAGCACCTAGTTTGATCTCAAAGTAGTTTATCATGCAATTTTCATGCCTTGTAGATGTATTGTCTTTTAGCACACCATTTGCTGTATGCTTTCAAGTTCATAAAATGTTGAGAATGATAATTATATATTTTCAATCGTTTCTTTTTTATTATAGTTAATTTATATACCTTATTTATTTTTGTAATTCAACTTCATTATTAGATGATTTTGTGTAAATATTTTTCATTCATCCATTGTATGTACTCATAGGTTGTACCTTAATTGATTAAAGTTCACTTGATTTAAATAATAAAACATAAATTAAGTGCAACCAAAGGATAAGAGATTTTCAAAGATATAATTAGATTGATTCTAATTCATGATTGGTTCCTGCTATATTGATGATAGCTGGGTTCATAATGATGTCAAATAATTGATTCTATTTGAATTCTATAAATAAGGTATTTAAAAAAATATATTTATATATAATAAAATATAATTATACTAAAAATAATATTTTGAGTAAAATATTTATCACTGAATATATCAGAAATATGATTTCAAAGAACTGCAGCCTTGCTTGCAATAGTATCATTTAGACCTTGTTTCGATTTAAAGATTTTTTTATGATTTTTGGTTTAGCATTGATATCTATTCAATTTGGAAGATTTTCTATTGGTTTTCGAAGTTTTTTGTTTGTTTAAAAATTATCAAAAATATGCACTAATGCTTGATAAGTTTTTCATAAAAAAGCTTTGTAAAATTTTTGAAAAATGAAATCTTTTAAAAAATTAAATTTTTCAGATTATGGTAGTTTTATTGAAAAACTTTTTAGTATAGTTATAATTGAATATACTAAATCTGGGACTTAAAAAAGCACGTCACACAAAAAACTTTGTGCATTCACAAACGAAACTCTGTTTAACCAATTATTTATTATTAGCTTCCTAGAACTTCTCACTACACTTGAGGTAAAATTTTGAATAATTAATAATAGTATAGCATTGAATAACTTTTTAAAAGTTTTAAATTTTGAAACTAATTCGAACGTTTTTAATAAAATTTTGAATTAACAGTTGTTAACATACTTAGTTATAATTTTTTTAATTGAATAAATTAACTTTTAAATTTGTAACAATTCAATAAGTATAAAAGTAATATAATTATTCATACGAAACTTTTTCAAAAAGGCTTCAACATTTTTGAAACCTAAGTATAAATTATAATAAGTTTTGAAAGTTTTTTTTACAAATTCTACTGTTAAATAAATTAAATTTTTTTTTTGAAATTTATGATTGTAATTCAAAACTGCTCAAACAAACGATAACTCACAAAGGCATTCTTTTTATTTATATTAAAACCTGCATTAACATTTTTTAATTGAAATGGAATCTGAAAACGTCTCAAAAAAATCATATTTTTTAGAAATATTGAAAAAATTTGAAGAAGCTTCTGCACAAAACACAACAGAGTTAAAACCTAATGAATTGAAAAACGAAGTGTCAAGCTTGGAAAGTTTTTTTTTAGCAGATAATGAAAAAACAACATCCACAACCCATGATAGCTTTTCTGAGTCTGTTCATAAACAAAGTATGTCTTAAAATTTTATGAATAAAGCCTATTTCAGATATTTTATAATATATTGTTTGTGATTAGTTTTTATATTTGGCTTTTTCAATTTGAATTTTATATCTAAAATATTTCAAAGTTTATTGACAATATTTTAGATAAACCAGAACTACCACCAAAGAACATTAAGTTAACAAAAGACAATGAAGTTTTGAAAAAAGATGATTTTGAAAGAAAAACATCTTCATCCTCTTCCTACCATAAGCTCCTTAATGCTTCAATCTCTTCAGAATCAAACTCTTCTTTTTCATTATCCTTTGAAAGCAACAACTACCAAACAGGTTTTACAAATATTTATTTTAATTTTTTTTTATTTTTTTTTTTATTTGGCATTATGATGAAGAATATAAGTTGTTTTTGTGACTATTTGTCATTTATTCAGGCTATAATAATAATATCATTATTATTATTATAATAAAGAATTACTTTACAAATTCATCTCATCACATTACACATCATTTAATCTCAAATAGTTGTCTTAAGTTTCTGTATTCATGATCATACTAAACGATCATTATGACTAGTCAAGCGTCTTTCACTCACACTTGTGTTAATGATACCTAGATATGAAAGATTATCAGGTGATTGTAACTGCTTCTAAAAAAACAATGAGGAAAAAAATATTGGTAATAATGATGAGATAAAAATAAAAATAATAGCAAAAATATTAAATAATGATATCGAAATTCAATAAAAAAAAATAGTTGTAAAACTAATAAAAATTATATTCAAATTAAAACACTTTTAGAAGTTTATTTTATTCCACAAACTTACAACGTAAGTTCATCTTACGAAAATCTTACAATGTAAGTTAATCTTTCAAAAAGCTTTGTGGAATAAAATAAACTCCTAAAAGTGTTTTCATCTGAATATTTAAGTTTGCCTTAATTGGGAAGCAAAATGATAATGACGATAGTATCAATATTATTAGTAATACTAATGATGATGATGATGATGATAACAATAATAAAAAAACAATAAAAATAATAACAGTGTTGATTAACACAAAATTGTTGGTAATAGGGGGCCTTGATTATATAAGCATTTCATAACCTTAATGCTGTGATTACCTTCTCTGCATAATAATAATAATAATAACATAATAATAATAAAATAATAAAAAATAGCGTAATACTAGTATAATAATATTATTCACTATAGTGAGGGGTGGCCTTGTTTGTGTAGTCATTCAAATTTCCTCTTACTGTGGTTATAATTGTATCATAATACTAATAATAATAATAATAAAAATAATCTCATTGAAAAAATATTAATTATGGAATTTTAGGACTAGTGAGGGTAGTCATCGAGCTTCATAATAGTGAAAATATAGTACCAGTCATAATATAAACAAACCATTATGACTGCATATAGTGTTCATAATAATAATAACTATTATTATTATTATTTTTATTGCTATTGTTGTTGTTGTTCTAGTAATAACGTTCTAGAGAATACCTAATTGAGGTCTTAATTAATGTAATTGACCTTACTCATCAGAAGCCAAAGAGTCTAATGACAAGGATCAGCTGGTTACTATTTCATCTTTGTTTGCAACTTCGAACAATATAACATCTATCATATAATTGTGATGATGTCAACAAAGAAAAAACAATATGGAAAAAATACTAAATTTATAAAATTTAAAAAATTTATAGAATTAAACAATAAAAAGAAAAATAATAATTTTAATTTGATAACATCATCATCATCATCATGCTCGCAGACTCCGACCAGTAAGAGCCACAAGGTAGCCCTGGAGTTGCTGCAGACTGAGAGGGAGTATGTGGCCAGACTCAAGCTGATTGTAGAGGTGGTATCAATAATACTAATAATAATAATTATAATCACTAAGAATAATTATCAATTAAAAATAAAACAATACTACTACTACTGTTATTATGACCACCGTTGCTACTATTACTATCAATAATAATTATAGTAATAATAATGATAATAAAATTTTTGATTGCTATATTTTGGTCACATCTCAGGTGTACTACAAGGAGATAGAGGCTACAAACAACGAGGAGAAGTACCTGCCCCAGGGTTTCCATGAAAAAATATTCTCTAACGTCAAGTTGGTCTTGATGATGATGTTCGGCAAAAATTATAATAATAATAATAATTATAATAATAATAATGACAATAAGAGATACTAATAATTGATTAAGTTATAGTAATAGAACTAAAAATAAAACTTTTACTAACGATTTTGATGCAAGATTTTGAACGTATAATAACGTTTCTGATGATGCGGCTAAACACAGCACTACTCGGTGCTTATAGCTTTGCTGCCAGATCAAATAAACGTGTTCAAGAGTTTACAATGAAGTTTACAGATGTCTCAGAAACCTTCAACAGGCTGTAAGAGGCAAGAGTCCATCATTTGATGAGGGTTTCATAGGAGATGCAAAAGCTTTTAAATGAACTTTTAAACACTTTGTTGTATTATTAGCTCATCCTTCGGAGACTAATACTTTGATCATGCTCATGACAATGCTATTTCATTAATCAGCTGTTAATTATATACTCTTCTGGTAATTACCATAAATCTAATAATATTATTATTTTGATGAGCTAATTAGCTTTTTTTATTATTGATGTTATTTTGAATCTTTGGTACTATTTATAGATCGATCTACATGCTGCACCAAGATGTCTTTCTGCCTGACATTGAAAAGTGCCTGCAGAACTGGTTTGTTGGAGACTACTTGAAGAGATGGATGGTTTAATGCTTGCATCGATTGATGGATTAAAATATGGAAAAATGAATGGACGAATGGATCAACGGAGTGATAAATGAATGAACAATTAAAAAATCTGAGTTCATAAAACTACTACTATTATAACTACAACTACGTCACAGGGGAGAAGGGTCAAGTTTGGGTCAGGTGATGATTGGCATGGCGCCATTTTTGAAATTTTACACACAGTACTTGATGAATCTGCAGCAAGCGTTTGACGTCATCAGCATCAGTTCCAGCAAATCGGAGAGGTTTGCTGAGGTGCTGAAGAACCTTGAGGTTGTATGCATGTGTTGTTGTGTGGGATGCTTGTTGTTTTGTGTTGTCTGTTGTTGCATCAGCTATATATATATATTATTGGAATTTTTATCTGAGGTTTCATAATAAGGTCAAACCAATTAAAATCGCAATCTTTCAAGTGATTCAATGTATGAAAATTACATGACTCAAACATCCATCTGCTCATCACTACCGTCTTAATAGATAACTCTGAAATGATCTTACTAAGATGAAATAACTTGGAAAAATGTCAATAAGATGAATATAAAAATCGTGCTAACAAACCACAACAAAACCACCAGAAATCCCAGGACCAAGACACAACAAAGGGTCTGGGCTTGCGACACCTCATTCAGGAACCTTTGTCCAGGATTCCACGATACAAACTGCTGCTCACTGGTCTGTAGAGGGTGGTGTAGGTTTGTGTTTGGTGTGTTTGGAAGGTGAATTCGTGTGTATGGATGTGAGTACCTGTGTTTGTGGAAGAGTTGCGCTGTGCTCAACGTTTGAAAGAAATGTGAGTTTTATATATTCTGATTGTTTCCAACCAGAATTTTTGAAACGGCTGCCTGAAGACAGTACAGAAAGACCGATTGCTGAAGGTAGCTACTTGCAAAAATTTAAAAACTATCTTTAGCATGTTTCAAATAATTAGTGATAAAGATAATAATTATCAAAGTATTATGATAAAATAACAGAAGCATTAGCATTGGTGGCTCAAACAGCTGAGCATTTGAATGGGGAAATACGCAAAATGGTGGGTCATGTGCTGTTGTATTTTTTCGCGTCTCAACACACACACACACACACACACACACACACACACACACACACACACACACACACACACACACACACACACACATACATACACACAAACACATACACACACACACACACACAGGAGGATTTCAAACAGTTATTAGAAGTGACGTCATGTTTGGTAGGGTCGGGATGTGAGAGTTTGGTGTCAGTGAATCGGAAGTTCATTTCCCAAGGGCCAATCACCAAAACATCAGCGAGAGATGGCAGTTCAATCAAAAGGCATTTATTTTTGGTTAGTTTTTATTTATTTTCAATGCCATAGTTATTAGAGTCATTTGAGATTACATTGCATATTTTTATTAACTTATAACAACCGTCCATCACAATAGTACCACTTATAAACAAAACCTATCCACTATCATATTTATCTTTGCTGTATCTGCTATCTTAACACCACACATCACCTACCTACCACACATCCTCACCACCCTTCCATCACCCACACAACCAGTTTAGCGACATCTTGTTAGTTTGCAAAGAGCAGCCCAGACTTGCTCTTAACGCTCAGTATCTCATCAAGAGCTGTCTAGATCTTTATGGAATGAAGGTTGTATGCGGAATGAGGGTGGTGGTGAGAGAGATAGTGACAATAGTTCTAATAATGATGCTGGTTTTATGTTGATGGGGTTGTAATGGTGTTAATTATGATAGCGGGGATGGTGGTTGGTGGAATTTTATCATCAAAAGCCCCAGGGTAGATTTCAGTGTGCAACTTTATTTAGCGCCTCATAATTCAAGTTCACCATCATTATTATTACCTTGCAATGGCCAACAAAGGTTTACGACAAAGAGGAATGCACATTCTTTGTGATGAGCAAGCAGAAGTCTGTGGAGTTCGTTGCCCAGTTAGTTATTATTGTTTTTTTTTATTTGCTTTCAATAAGATTTTTTTGTTTCTTTGTGTTTGTATGTCTATTATTCACATCTATTTTTGTTTTATAGTGTGAATATAATTTTGAAAAGGCAAAAATACTATAACAATAAATAATGAATCATTATCACCTCCTGGAAATGTGTTTGGCAGGTTCTGATGTGCCATTTGTAGCCTTGTGCTCCGCCCATCTGGTAGTAGCATTTCTTTTGGTCTCGCCTACTTACGTCTCCTTGCAACTACACTCTCCTTTATAAATGACATTGTGAACATGGGAATTCCTATCCTTGAGAGGAAAGAGGGCTCTAATCTTATGTGTCACCCAAGAAAACGAGAACTTAATCTGATTGCTAGTGAAAGAATTCAATTTCTTAATGTATTTGAAAATGCAGGATTCGTTTTTCGGACAAAATGGAATCTTGAAGTGGGTTCTCTTTTTGCCATCCTGGAGACCCTCTGGGACAGGGAAATCTTCTTTCTTAGTTTCAAATTGTTTTATTATTGCAAGGATGAATTTGACTGGAAAACCTGCCCGTATGTATTTCTCCTTTATTAATTCCAGTTCATGTTTGAAATTCGATCCAATTCTAAAATCCCTAAACAAATCTCCTTTAATGATGTTTCTCTTGTATAGCTTTGGGATCGCTGATGACCAATGTGTGGGAAATTTTGAATCTTTCCGAACCACTTTGAAAGCGAATGTACCATTAATACTTCTGAGGATATGAGTGTCCAAAAACTTCGTAGGGTTCTTTTCGATTGTGAGTCTAATGTTGCTGTGAAAGGAGTTGAGGGCGTTGTACAATTCGTCTTCCCCATTCTTCTTTCTTCTGACATATGTGTTATCAACATACCTAGCGTAAAAAATAGGATTCCGTGGCGCAACTACTTTTTCTTCCATGTAATTGAGAAAGCATCCAGCAAAAACAACCGATAACGGTCCCCCCATTGAGACACCATCAATTTGCTTGTAAAGCTTTCCATTGGCTGTGAACAAATTCTCTGTTGTGGCTTTAAGTAATAACTGAGAAAACCTGTCTAGAGCAGAAGGAAGGAAGTTTCTCATCTTCATAAACCGCTTTCGAGATGTATTCTATTGTCTCTTCACCGGCACGTTTGTGAACAGTGATTCAATGTCATACGAGACATCCTCTTCATCAGGCTGTAGTGGAGGAAGGCTACCTATTAATGAGGGAAAAGTTTGTGTGTTCATTATTGTGTACTGATTTATAGCAAGTGGTTGCAAATATTCTGCCAGAAATTCACCGAGGTTATTAAAACAGGAACCTGTTTGATCAATAATAGGCCGAATTTTTAAATCCTGCTTGTTTATGTCGGAAAGTTTCTCATATTTGTGTGTTTGCATTAGCGAAAAACCTAGCTGGTTGATGGGATGATGGTCTGATTAAGCTATATTTTTTTATGTTTTTAAGGCGTCTGAGAAGAAACCTTTGGAACGATGTGTGGTTCTTAATTATGGTATCCTCAGCTTGTACATATTTACCCCCTTCAATCCCTTCGTCAATCATTTTTTGAACCAACCTCCGGTAGTCCAATTTTTCCAAGATGACAACACTGGAGTCTTTATCCCCTGCCAGGATTGATATATCACGATTTGCTCTCGTCTTTGAATTGGTGGAAAGTGTCGTCTTTTGAATGTTCAATGTTCTTAGCAAAGGAATTAGTAATTTTTCTCAAAAATTCGTGAAAAGATTCCTTTTCATCGTTCTTTACGTATTCATCCGCTTTTTCCGCTAAGGCTTCCAACTCTATGGCCAGGTTCCTTCCAGTATCTTTGTGCTTATTGATAAACCCATGGTTAAGACCTTTCTTAAGCCCAGCTAGATTAAGGTTCTTGAAAGAAGAGAGGTTGATAATGTTACTTTGTTAACGAAAAGCTTCGTACTTAATAAAATTACCTTTAGTGTTCAAATAATTTTCAGTATTTACTTTGGCTAAAGAAGATTATTACCAAATTATGTTTACAACTACTATAATATAAGAATATATATTTGATAAGTATAAAAATATGATATTAATTAATAAATATTTTGATCAAGGATAATAATAATAATAATCTTTCAATGACCCAGTAATGATAGGTGCATCATGATAAATAAGAGATCAACTGAATATATATCTCAAACTGATCAGTGTAAGTTCATCTTGAAACCATGAAATATCAGCTTCACTGGGTAGTGGCTTTATTTTGAGAATAATACTAAAAAGGAGTTAAGTAAAGAACATTTTTACCACCCTGGGCTTCCATACAAGTTTCCACCAATCATAGTCGACTCAGCTTCAATAAATAATAATAATAATAACTAACAGATCGTTCGAAGAGAAGAGTGAATGGATTCGAGTGAGTGTTTTGAGGATGCAATACGATTTATAATTATTTTCCATGACTAAATATACAAATTTATTCATTAATGATTCCAAATATAATTCATTCCTACACCAATTTTCAATTTGATTTTTGCTTTTAGCTCTTTTCATAGAGTTGTATAAAATAATATTATCAGTAGTACTACTAATCTTACAAATACTACAACTACTTCATGCCATTATATCGGTGTCTCGCAGTTGTTATGGACTTGGATCTCGCATGTAACAAAGACCAAGATAAAGATTGAGTCTGACAAACCTATTCTGTTTAATGTTAGTTCTTTGTTATTTAATATGTCATTTATATTATCACTATCAATACAGATACTAATGTGCTTTTAAACTATCATTCCTCATAAACAAAGCTGCTAAAAAAATACAAATATTCACACTAAACACCCATACACACACCTCTTGGTCATCATCATCATTGTGAGAGTGAGGCATGTTTGTGAGAATCATTCTCAGGCACTGTAGAGGACATAAACACCCACTCAATCACCCTTAATAAAACTTACAAAATAACTATCATTAAATCCTTCAACACCACTACTGCACACCACACCATTTTGACCTCCAGAACGAAGAGAAGTTTGGTGACAGAGCTCCTGTCTGGGTGAGAGATCAAGAAGTTAGCATGTGTATGCTTTGTTGTGCGGGATTCAATGCTTTCAAGAGGCGGCATCATTGCAGAGCTTGTGGAAAGGTGTGGATGGGTGGGAGAAAAAAAAATGGATGAATAGGTGAATGGATAGATTGGTGGATGGGTAGATGGCTGGACGTATAGATGGATGAACGGATAGATGGGTGGGGCAAGAATGGTGGATGAATAAAAATTCGAGTGGTTGTACGAATAAATGTATTTACAAATGCTTCAATATATAGAATAGTAATGACCTCCATTCCAGGTGGTTTGCGGTGGTTGTTCCACACAGGAAGCCAAACTCCATTATGCTAAGGACCGCTTACAACGAGTAATATACCTTGTTGTTATTATTAATATACTAATAATCTTTATAATTATTTTTAAATAATATTAATAATTATTATTATTAATAAATAAAAACAACATGTTTTTGTGAAAGGTTTGTGACAACTGCATAAAGCGTTTGAACCCAGGGATTTTCACAAACAATCAAAAGTCGAAGCTGCCTTCTGCTTTGAGGGTTATATGACCACTTAAATGAATATTTATGTGGGATGTTATAAATAGATAATGATGCTATAAATAGATATTCAAATGCACAGACTAACAATCCAACTCATGCATGCATGAAAGTGGATGTAAAACGATGATGATGACAACTATAACATTTAGATTTTTTATACCCTATTTCAATTGAACGATGCACACAGATGCAGGGAGATAGTGAGGATGGAGTGCTGAAGGATTATATGCAGGTGAGTGGTGACAACAAAAACTACACGGGTCGATGGCTGGTTCTCACGTCAGATGGCGCCTTGTACTTTTTCAAGGCCCCTAAGGTCGTCAGATTAACAAGTTTTTTAAAATTGATCATTGTTAGCTCATGAATAGTGTGATAAAATACAACACAAAGAAGACCATAACCACTATCTAACAAATGGAAAAGCTTCGTAACAAAAACTTGTTTCAAGTGTTTTTGTATTTTATATTAAATCTTTGATATATTAGTGCAAGTATTTCTCATGGAAACAGGACAACGCGGCAATAGACTCGCTGACGTTGCCGGGACATGAGGTGAACATGGAGGAAGGCGTGGTGAAGGTGAGTCACCCCCACCTCAAAAAGTGCACCTACGTCACCAACCAAGATCCCTCTACTCTTCAACAGTTCGTTGCATTTTATAATGATTTTATTCACCTAAAAAGATTTATTGAATTATTAGCTGTTAATCATCGACTTAATACTTGGCTTTCAAGTCATAATGAGTTATAAATTGATATACAGGTGGCACTCACTGCTGTCACATGCAGCTGAAGGCAACCTGCCATTAAGCAAAGCCTTATTCAGATCTTCAGTCCCCTCCAACGAGTCTTGCCACCACAACACACCACCAGTCAGTAGAGATTTGTCAAGCACTTCATCAAATGTTTTCCTTGACCACCCTCCATCTGATACCACTGCAGCTGAAGCCACCACTTAAAATAACATTCCTGATAATATTTCGAATACTTTCTCTTCTATAGCTTCTTTGTTTGTCTCTAAAATGCTCTTACCCAGCTCTTCTAATAGCAGGTTCTTTAGCTCTTAGCTGTTGTTTTTTCAAGTGCCTTTCATATTTTTGATTTTTACACACATGACAAACAAATTTGTAAATATTTTTATTTCAAAAAGATCTTAAAATTCTATTTATACCGTTTTAATCATGTTCTAGGTACATAACACTCAATGAAATTGATATTTTAAAATGAAACTTCAAAAACTGTTGTGTCAGCCAGTTAAAACTCTTGTAACTCTTGGTAAAAATCGTACCACCATCAAGAAACTGTAAAAGTTTCATTTAATGATTTTGCTGAAAAATTTCGACTGGAAGATTTATGTATTTGAACATATTTTTAGAAACTAGAAATTACCAAACTATAGTATATTTAGCTAAAATGAAATTTTGAAATGCAGTTTTACAACCATACGAAATTTTGCTATAGTTCAAAAATCTGATTAATTTTGACCTCAAAAGAGCTATGAGTCCTGCAGGCATAAATTTTCCAGACTTTAATGCTCTCGACCCCATCACACCACCCAGCACCAAACTGCTTCCTTTAATGGGTTTTGGAGAAATGTTATTTGAATTGGAAAACATGTTATTTAGATTGGAATAGTGAAAAACTGAAGTTTTTTTTTGATGGATATACTTTCCAAAGCTCTAAATCCCAAAGGATTTGTAAATTGTTTGAAATGATTTATGCTAGTTTGTATTTAGGTTTGGAATGAAATAATGCCACAGGGCTCTGTTCTGGGACCAATCCTCTTCTCTCTTTATACATCACCCATGTGTAGCATTATTGTACAGCATGACTTGCTTTTTCACCAGTTTGCTGATGACATCACTCTTTCACCAGAGTCTCTCACCCAGATCCTAGCCCCACTCTCCTTAAATTATCCAGTTGTCTTTCCGCTCTAAACTCCTGGTTTTCCCAAAGCCAACTGAAACTAAACCCTACTAAGAGTGAGGTGATGTTTGTCGGCAGCTATCGTCTTTTAGCAAAATACAATCTCCCTTCTGTGGTAACTCTCAACAGCACCACACTTCCTATATCTTACAAGCTCAAATCTTAGTTGTCACCTTAGATTCAAAGTTGAACTTTGCTCACTTTATTTCTCAAATAATCCAATCTTCCAATTTCCATATCTATGCCATAAAACAAGTACGCAAATTCTTATCTCTTTCCATTGCTAATGCCATCTTTATCTCACTAGTTCTTTCCAGATTGGACTACTGTAATTCTCTCCTTTGCAGGCAGCCAAACTATCTTTTATGCAAACTTCAAGCCCTCCAAAACCAGAAGGCCAAGATGGTTCTTTAAGCTGATTATTTCAGCTCTTTCAGCGACTGTCTTGATGGTTTGCACTGGCTACCTGTCTCCCAAAGATGCAAGTTTAAATTACCTTGGCTCATTGCATGCACTCTCAAGCTTGAACAACCTGCTTATCTTTTGTCAATCAGACACACACGTCAACCACTCAGATCCTTGCACTCTGGTCTCCAGCTTCATCAACCTGTTTCTTCAGGCTTATTTACTAGTTGCTCTTTTTCTCACCAAGCTCCACGTCTGTGGAATTCACTTCCTTCTAACTTGCGCTCATCGCCTTCTCTCATGAACTTTCGCAAACTTTTGAAAACTCACTTATACCATAAACATCGCCAGTCATAATCTCTTACAAACTTTGAGCGCCTTGAAGCAATCTTGAATTGATAACTGTGCGCTATAAAAATCTTAATAATAATAACCGAAAATGAGGGCACAGTTTGGTGGTTGGGAAGAGTTCAAATAGGCACCCACTGCAGATATACCACCAAACAACAACCCTGAGACTAAAGATGCGAAGCTCCCTAAAAAATTTTAAAATTGAATTATATTTTTTTAAAATTTTCAATTGATTATATTTGACCTGCTTTGAAGTAGCCCACACTTCCTCCGGCAATGATGATCAAAGCATACCCATACGATATAAAGTCAGTCATTTTGGAATAAACTAACAATTGCAAAAACTAATAACCTATTGACTTTTGATCCCAAATAGATTAGAACTTTAGGTTTAAAACGCTAACAATCACTTTTGTTATCAACAAAATCATAGAACAAACAACACTTTGTGTTCAATATATTTGGAAAAAAATACTTAGCACTATTTGACAAAATTTTAGATAAACTTGAAAATTTTCACTTTTTATTTAATAAAAACACTAAAATTCATCAGAACCAATGAATTTCATGTTATATTCGAGGTTTTTTAATTTGAGGAAAATCTTCCATGACAAAATTTATAGTATTTAATCTTTTTTGGGTACTTTGCAAGCCATTATAAATCTCTTGTATCTTTTGAGGAAATGAGTTTTCATATCTTCTTTTAACTCCTCTTGACAACGAAGGATTTCGAGTTCGACTTTTTGTCCTCGTTTTGCTAGACTTTCTCGAAGAAGACTTGGAACGTTTTTGCAATAAAATTTTCTGATTCATAACGTTAATTGTTATACGGTATAAGTGATATACTATTGTGTTTCGATGGGTATTTTATTTGTTTTTCAATATATTAATAATTTATAGTGGCGTGTTGTTTAATATTTTTAATTTTATATGTATTTCAACTACAAGAAACGTCACAACAAAAGATTTTTATAAAAATATATGAGACTAAGTATTCTTAAGATACAACTACAATCGTAAAAGTACAAATGTTTTGGAGATGGCTTGAACTATTGGGTTGAGAATTCGATGTAGTTTTAAATGTATTTCAAGAATGATTCTACTTCGAATGACTAAAATCAATAAAACCCAAATTGTTACTACTCCATCAAATTTTTCTGATTTATGAAAGTTGTCAAAATTTAAAAAATGTTACTTCAAAGAAGAATTTCGATATAACAGTTTTATATTTTCAACCGTTAGCTCGGCAGCTATTGGATAAGCCACTTCGAAAGATTAGTAATATTTCTTACGGACTCTCGAATATACTATTTTACTTTTTTTTTATATTAAATTTTTCGCTTTGTTGCCTGTCACAGGCTTTCATATAGAAATTTTTTCAAACTTCTATTGAAGAGACGAGGCTAATTGTTTAAACCTATCTACAACATTTTCATAACATGCAAAAAAATTTATTTGAAGTCTTCAAATCGCAAAAAAAAGCACAAAAATTTAGAACCTAAAAAATCAGGCCATAATCAACATTAAAATAATCATGCCGGACCTTCACAACAGTTCACTTTTGTTATAAAACGCATAAAAATGATCTCTACCCTTTATTGGTTCACATATCTTATCAAAGCCAGGAGTCTTAACAGCGTATTGAAAGTCGAAGTAAGGCACGATCAGTATCAAGGTGAGAAGGCAAATTGTATAACAGATCATCAATACATGAGTACCACACACAAACTGCAAAGGTGGTATTTCAACTGATTCAATCAGTTGCTTTCGTGCCATTTGGCCTTCATGAATCAGTAATTGTTTATAGACAGTAAATTCATGAAATTTAAAAATAATCCAAGTGTCTAAAAATAATTTTGAAAAAACTCGATTTTATAATAGTATTCATAAAAAGCTATCTACAACCAGTTGTTTTTTAGGAATTCCTCCCGAGGAGTAGGCCAGCAGGTTGATGGATGAAGAGAATGGGAACATGAAACCGTAGTGACCGAAAGAGTTCATAATTGTTGTAGCCATGCACTCAGAAAACCACAGTTCTTTGATCTGTGTATTCATTATACATCCTTAACTACTAAAAGTAGCCGCTTTCAGGTGTCACATATTTTTTATGGATATTTTTTATGGAAAAAAATTTTTTTTAATTTTCAGCTTCCCAAAAAAAAAAAATTGACATTTTTAAGAAAAAGTTGTTGCATAAATACTTTGTGTTTTGTTTGATACAATTTTCTGCTTATTCTACTTTTATAATACATTTTTTTTATAATACATTTAATGGTGGAAATGGACTTAGCGAAAATTAAAAATCAACAAACCAGTTTTTGAGAACTTTTCATCCAAATTTGTAGAAGGCAGTTTGTGTGGATAAAGTTAGTGATGAGTGTAAAGGTTAAAGTGAAAACCACAACTCTGAAAAGGAAGCCTTGTGGATTTAGGAGATCATTGTGTGATTATAAGATTTTTTTATTGGGAAGATTATGATGATTATGAAGATTATCATACCATTCAGATAATAATCATATCATTTAAATGAATCGAAGAATATTATCAAAAGAATGATATGATTCACAAAAACTAATTGAGAATCATAATTCAATTGAACTAAAGTATAATTTAGAGAATTTTATTGGGGATGAACTAGCTGAGTTTCAAAGCCACCACCTGAATCTTCGGGGACTAGGGCGTATTCCCAGATGGCCTCTCTGACAGACGAGGTCTGTATCATTTCAGTGTATTTAAGTTCAATTTTTTGTTGCAATTTCGTTTAGTCAAATTTATGTAAATATTTATACTTTTTTTGCTTTGCTAAAAGATTGAAATAATCTTCATCATAATTGTTTGGTATTTTAAATTTGTTATGTGAATATTTTACCGGAGTTAGTGATATCATCATAATAATCATCATCATCTCCACCCCCATCATCATCATATTTTTGCAATTCATTGTACTTGGAAGTTTGAGCAGTACATGTTTGAGGCCAAGACGTAATAGACCACATCAAGTGAAATATACTGGTCATCTGGTGGAACCAGCATGCACATAATATTAATATTAATGATATCAACAACTAAATGATGGTGAATAAAAACAAGAATATTTTTAAAAAAGGAATAATAATGAGATTGTTGCCAAAGATGACAAGTCAAGCTGGAAAGCATTAACCCTGACTTCTTATCCGTCATGGACACACATAAGACCACCCCAAAAAGGCAATCTTTTGGTTTAGACCTTTGGCAGCTAAGAAAGACAAGGTCCTGATTGGTTCATAAAATCACGTGATGCGTTTGAGCCCATTCTTAAAACCAAATGTAATGCATTTCTAAGGCTGAACTCAAAAATGATTAGAATATCTCCAGCCGATTACCGGGCTCTTCGTGCTTTAGCACAGCATGCAGTGGGCAAATGCGTGAAAAATTACTGGCTTGCACTCTGCTCTGGCATCGAATCTGCTAGGTGTTGTGGCAACGTAGGTGAAATGTGGCTTCCATTACAAAGCCAACAGGCCTAACTGCTGAAGCATGCAAATACTTATAGTAGAACAATGGTTAGTTGAATTTTTCAATTTAACTTGAGATGAAAAATAATTTTAAAATTAAGTTATAAAACAATAAAAAAGATAATATTGATGATATAAAAATAGCTTGATCATTAGATCGCCCCTATCTGGGGTTTCGGTTGCGCAATTGATTGGTTCCACCGGACACTACTCCATGTGGACATTTTTGTGTCAGCCCACGCGGGGTTGAAACCGGTATCTTTAGATAATTAGTTTAATGCTCAACCACTGTGCTATACAAGCCGACTGATGGTATATTATTGAAATAAAATTATATATATATATACATCTAACGACAATATTAGAATCCAACCTTGGTCACTCATAAGTGTCAATGGCATATGGCCTACTGCAATGAAAGTAATAATAAAAATAATAATAGCAATAATTAAAAAAATAATTATTATAATAGAAGTAATAATAAAATTAATAATAGGAAATAATCGTAATTAAATTAGAATTAAAAATACTTATAATGCTTTGAACAAAAATACTCTTTATATAATAATAAGTGGAAAAATACCAGCGTTAAAATGATATTATTTTGATGGACTTTAAATTTAAAGTTTCTGCTGTAGTAAGACTGGCACAAACTTTCGTGAAAAATGACGTAGAGAACAAAGACTGTGTGGAGCGCCACATTCTCATTCATCCCCATGCTGTTTCGGGTTATTTATTTTTTGATTTTTCTTCATATAAAAAAACAACAAAATCAATAACAACAACAAAATTACGAAAATCAATTGGGATAAAAATGAATAAAAAAAGACAACTATGGTCAAACTTTGACGCAGGAAGAAGAAACAATGTGTCCAATTTGATAACTCTCAAGAGAAAACGGAACAAGGCTACATAAATAAAAGCGACCACTATCTTGATTGAGAGAGGTTGTCTAAAATGGGTTGAAAATTTTGAAAAAATGATGGAATTTTTAACGTGATTAATAGTGTCATTAGTCGGGGTGTATTTTTCATCTCTTATTCTTTCCTCTATCATAATCGGTACCTTGGTATAATTTTCGAGGATTTTTCCTTAATTCTTTATCATTTTTTTAATGGTTTTTAAATAATTATGTTACTAGTACATTATTATTCAATACATTCTTTTATGTGGAGGCACAAACATAATAAATTGAGCGTTAGATATTTAAATGTTGACAATGTTTCCATGGAAGTCTGTAACGTCCTTATATTTGCACATCCACTTGCTAATGTAAGTTCATCTTAAGAAAAGCTTCGTGGAATAAAAGAAACTTCTAACAATTTTTTTATTTAAATATTTATATTTAGCACAAAGAACTGAAATACTCTAATTTGTTGAGGTTTTCTCTTTCCGAAACAATCAAGTGAGCCAAGTATATATCCTCCATTGTTCCTTTCCATTCGAAATACTTCCTGTTGTGTGGTGCTGGTTGCTATGTGGTGGTGGTTGCTATTTAATGTGGTAGCTATGTGGTAGTGGTTGCTATGTGAAGGTTGTTTTGTAGAGGTGGTTTCAACAATTTGTTGGTGGCTAGCATACAGAAAAAAATATTTTTTTTCACATTGTTACAAATATAAGCCGCTAACACGTCATATCTTTTAGTTGCTGTTGTAACTGTTGCGTTTAGCTAATATTTCAACAAATGTAGAAAACATTTCAATGCACAATACTAACTTTATTCCGAAAAACTTTCCAACCAAAAAGATCCACACACAGAAAGACTGGCACAATGCCATTGGTAATATCACAAACATCAGCCATAGGTCTGTGCATATGAAGGTGAAGGTGGTAATGATGGTGTTGGTGATGATGTTGGTCACAAGAATGATGATACAACAATAAAAATATAAGTTATTATGTCATAATCAATGTTTTAAAAATTTTGTTGAAAATAAATTTTTGACGCAGTAACATGATAAAGTGAAACCAACCTGAAGTGATAGCACGTTTTATTTCCCTACAATCACTGCATGATCAATTTGTAATTTTAAAGTAACTTTCTATAATTTCAATACTTTTCTTCATACCTTTTCATTTAAATAGCATAGGATATACTAATTAAAACCCCAATACAAACTTAGGTGGATTCCAATGCAGGAATTCATCACAATGACAATGAAGAGTTGATAGAAATTTACAAGACTTTTTATACATAAATATACATTATGAAGAATTAAACCAAATTTAAAGAATATCTAGACACACACAAAAATACATGCAAACACCTACAATAAAATGGCGGGTGTAGCGATGGTGATGGTGAAAGGCATGGCTAAACGTACTGCTACATTTAGCTTGTTCAAATTCAGTTCGTAGTCACGATAATCTCTTTTTGCAGCGCCCTCTAGAGAATAGTTAAGGTTGGAAAGTTTTATTCTTATTTCCTATTATTATTGTAATTGGTTATTTTTTTATATTATTGATTATATTATTGTCCAATTGTCGTTGTTACTTATATTCAAACAATTTTATTTATTTTCATTATCATCCCAACAAAACCTTGAGACAGAGTGATCTTCTTGCAGTTGTGTACCATTTCTAGGACGGCTGTGCATATAGGGTGCAACAGTGCGAAAGCGAGCATTTGGCCTGGTGGTCAAACCTTCGATTACTTTTTTGCATTTTAATTATATTTTTATCTTATAATCTTTTTTTCTATAATCATTTTTCATTTATCATATTCAATAAAAACTTTTATTCATGAAGCGTATAAGTTGGAATTACGAAAAGCTGTGTTATTCATTTAAAGAACATTGTATTTGAGTTGTTTCTGTACTAGATTAATTTATCTACTGTGTTCATTAGTTTGAAACAATATGATTTTTTAATAAAGATGAAAATTGGATGAGACTAACCAAAAACTATAGTTAAGAGAAAGGAAAGCGTCATTATTCCCGCCAAAATTCTGGGTTTTTAATTATTTTTTAGATTATATTATTAAGTGAAATTTAAAAAAGCTTAGAAATTTCGTTAATTTTATCGAAAAGTAAAATTGAAACAAACTCCAGTGTCATTGAGTTGGATGATTTTACCAAAAAGTAAGAATGAAACAAACATTTGAGGCTGGGTGCCAGTCACTTTGAGAAGGTATATGGCCATCTGTCGGTGATGTTTGCTCAAAACAAAGACGTGTGAACATACTATGGTGCACAAGATGTTGAACTCTTCTCTTTGCACTACTGTGTTTGGACATTTGTCTAGCTGGATGTGTATATGTCTGTGTATATGGGTGGATGGGTAGGGGGTTGAATTGTGAATACCCTGGATAGAGAATAGCAGGCAGATTGAAAGTCGAAAGCAATGGGAGGGAGGCAGAGAATGTAAAATGGTAAAACTTCCATATAGCTATACATTGTTAAGAGAAAGAATATTGTGAAAAGCAAAACGTCCTATTGGTTGATTGGTTTCTAAAATTAGAAAATTAACGAAAATATACAAAAAATAACGAAATATAGAGATAAATGCTTCAAAAGTAAAAATTACTTAAAAACTCATAATTGATTTGAAATATAGTAATTTAAAGACTCTTTCTCACAACAGTCAGGCGTTTGACGAAAACTGCGACTATCAAAACCGGGATGAAAACCAACAACGAATTTCTCTCCAAGATACTTGAAAACAATTATGAGAAAATAAAAATAGAACAGCTATACAAATTTTGTAAGTTCTTCTACTACTCCACTTACTAGGAAACTCTACCGGAACCCTTTACGAGGGAAGTGTTGGAAAAATTTTGAGACCAATCACTGTCGATTTTGATCAGTTTTCCCTTAAGAAGGAATGGTGAAATTTAACATATATTTAATTATTCATACGAATTTATTTATTTGAAATTTAAGATAGCAAGAAAAACCTGTTTTTCTGGCATTTTGAAAATGACTATGAGCGTTGTTTGTTTTGCGTTATTAACTTGAGAGCTAAAGTTTGGAAGTTTATTTTTTATCAATAAATATGTCCAAATATAACTTTTTATCTATTTAGTTGCTTTAAATATTAAAAAATCTTAGATTTGAAAAATCGATTGTTCAAATTCTTTTTCTTTGTTCTAGCGATAATAACTTAAATGGTCCAAATTTAAATCCCGTTTTTAGTTAAAATTTAAGAATGCATTTGAAAATATTTATCGGTGTTTATATCAAATTATGAAACTCATAAAATAAAAAATGAATTCTCTCATAACGTGAGTTCTTAATTTTTTCAAAGGCAAATAAGTCAAATATAAATAGTCTGTTTTTGGCTTTTATCAAATTAATTAGTAACATAATTCAATATAATTGGAGAGAAAAAATTAAAATAAAAATTTTATTTTTAATTCTGTTTTCAAGAAAAAAATTTTTTTTTAGTATTTTCAAGCAAGAGTGAAATTTATTCAATAAATTAATTAGGGTCTGTTCTACAGAAATAAGTCATTTGCTAGTTTTTTTTTAGCTTATACAAACACTAATATACTTTCAACTTACAAATAAAACGTTCTATATAGGGAAATAAACAGAATATTAATTCTTTTTGATCAAACCAACAGGAACAAGGCATTGAAATCTTTTAAAAAACACCATCTTACTTCACTATACTTCATTAACTATAGATATAGTCACAATAATAACAATGGAAGTGGTGAGAACAGTCACAGTGAAAAGAATTATAAAAAAAAATGTCATACTCCAAAATATTTATTCAGCTCTGTGATACCTTTTTTAATTCTTTTGAAGCAGGTGATATAGTTTTCAATAGAATTTATTTATTTGTTTAGATACAATGTTTTTAATACTCACGAGTTATTTTAAATTATTTAAAGTTGTGTGTTTTGACTATTTTTTTAATTAATTATTATTCGCACTATTATCAATGTTATTCTCTTCATTATTATTGTTATTATTTCCTTAGAAACATCTTATGCCTCATTTTTATTATTATTTTCATTATCATTACACAGCAAGCAAAAGATTGGTTTGAGGACTTAAAAAGACCACAACCCATTTACATCAATGGTTTCACCTTACTACTATTTTTAAATAATAATATCAATACTTGAAATTAATCACTTAACCATAATGTTATAATTATATTTTAAATATAGAGATAGATAGATAAGTAAATAGATAGATAGATGGTATATTGGTATACTCTACATGGAGATGATAAAGATGTGTTATATATATATATATATATATATATATATATATATATATATATATATATATATATATATATATATATATATATATATATATATATATATATATATAATTTGCAGGTGCAGATCCTTCTTATAAAATCAAAGTTGCTTCATCATTGTTACAATCATCGTCTTCATTTTCTTCATCATCTTCCTCTTCTTCTGAAAGTTATGACGAACTACAAAATGAGTGGAATCAGCAACAGGTTTGGGAATTTATTTTTTAAAATTTTATTCAAAATTAATTATAATTCTATCTAATTAAGTTGGTTTACAATGATAAAGTTGCATACAATGAGTTCAACAGTGTAACAACAACAACAAAATAAAGCAAAAATAATTGAAAGTATTTTTTTGTTATACATGAGTAAAAATATAAACGAACTTTCAGTTGAAATACCAGAGGGAGATTGAGAAGTTGGAGAGGGAGAACAGAGAGTTGAAACGAGTTCTCTTCAACAACCAGCAACATCACTCACATGTCAAAGTGTGTTGTTTTTTTATTCACTTTTGCTTTTTAATGTTGTTTTTTCATTCTTATTTTCATTGTTATCGTTTATTGCACTTTTACCGTTGAGAATATAAGAATAATAATAATTTACGAGGTTTATTATAGTGAGAGTTTCAAGATCACTTGATATTTGTAAAATATTCTATTATAATAATAGGTTATAACAGCTTAATATTTTTAAAAAAAAACTAGTTTTTAGCCCCTTTCCAAAGTCCTGCACTTTCATAAGCCTTCTGGCAAGCCGTTCCACAAACTTGGGCCTCCAACCTCAAACCTACACTTTCCAATACTAGACATTTTGGACTTAGGGATGTATAAATTGGTTGATTTCGAAGCTCTAAGCTTTCGCCTTTCAGGTATTTCAGAGATAGGTATGAGTCTTTCTGATATGTATTTTGGACCATATCCTAGGCTACATTTAAATATAAGTAATAATATTTTATAAACTACCCTATCCCTAACTTTGACCCAATGCAACATTTTCAAAACTGGAGTTATATGGTCAAACTTTCTTGTGCTTGTAATTAACCTGGCTGTAGTGTTGATAAGAGACTGGACTCTACACAGCTGCTTTTCAGGTAATCCAGCTAACAATTAATTGCAATAATCTATTCTGCTCAGAATCAAAGCAACACCAAGGGTCCTCAATGAATCATAAGAAAGACACTTCTTAATGGACCTTATGTGCCTGAGAGCTGAGAAGCCTGCTTGCAACATCTTATATGTGAGTTCATGCTCAAGTCTCTATCCATGAAAACATCCAGGCTCTTGACACTTTCTGAAGGTGATATGAAAGTATCCAGTATCCTTATCTGTTTGGTTGGTAACTTGTTCACCTTTCTCAAAGAAGAAAACCATATAGCTTCAGTTTTGATCTATTGAGTTTAAGACTATTGGATTCCATTCAGGCTGCCATCTCATCGACACAGTCAGACAATCTGTTCTGCAATTGCTCAGTTTCACCAGAGACACAACTAGAATACAATTGTGTGTCATCTGCATATTGGTGAAAACTCAAGTTATGTCTTTGTGCAATTGTTTCTAGATCACAGGAATACAGAAAATACCAAAGAAGTGTTCAGCAACTTGGAAATAAACTTTTCAACATCCAAATCGTTCCACCTTCTCACCTTGAATGTTTTGTACACTAAAGCAGGTACTTTCAGTTGACTCTTCCACATCAAGACCTTATGATCTGAGAAGAAAACATCAAAACAATCAACTTTGAATCCAGCCTTTGTGGCCACTACATCCAACCAGCCACCCTGTTCATGAGTTGGTTCTGCTACACAAGAGTTGAAATCATGCATGTGGAGGATATTCTTAAAATTTTCTGCATCCTTATCTGCAATACACTCCAGATGAAAATTGAAATCCCCTAAGACTACCACTTCTTCATTATAAGATGACATTATATTCATGATCTTTTTTAACTCTGCAAAAAAATCACAAGAAGCATATCCAGTTCTGTAAACAACCAAGCCTTTTAAAGGATTTCAATTTTGAGCTTACTCTCACACACATAAATTCAAAAGTGCTAGCTTTCAGAGGAACATCAATCACTATTGCATTTATTTTTGGTTTTCCCAAAAAAACTAGTCCATCATGATTAGTTTTTAGAGACTTCACAGACTCAAAGCTTCTAGATCTAGCCTTTTCAAGAACTAATATCCCTTTTTGCCTCAGAATACTTAAGCATACTGAATCTGAGTCATGCCAAGTTTCAGCCAAAAATAAACCAACCAACTTGTATTCACTCATCAAGTTTTGCACTACTTCAACCTTATTGTGTAGAGATCTAACATTAAGAAATCCCAATGTTAGCTTTTCGACAACCCTCAACCCATGCCTTTCAACCCTTTTTCCTCTCATCATTTTCTCTCTCACTCTTACCCCCTTCTTCTCTTCTTTTTAACCTTACTTACATCTTCTATTTTGCCTAAGCCTAATTCATCTATGTGCCTCTTTATATCTTCATTTAAACTAATTATATCATTATTGTATTTGAGCATATCTATCATTATTTTTAAGAATAAATGAAAATATTCATACTATGAAAAAATTTAACGTATAAAGTAAAGAAACTTCCCCCGTTTTGGCAGGTGATAAATTTAATCTGAAAACTTGAGCAGTATCCAACTTACTAATATTTTTATAAAAAGTAAAAGTAAAATAATATAAAAACATATCAGCTTTCAAAAAATATTGCATTTAAACCCTATAAAAACGAATTTAAAATGTTGTATAAAACCGTCGCGGCAATTTTCGCGCCAGGTTATTAAAAAAAAAGCTATTATCATCACTGGATGTCTATATAATTAATTGAAAGTAATAAGAATAATAAAAACAAAAAAAAATAAATAAAAATAATAATAAAATGGCCGAAGAGTGAAAAAATTGTCTACACACTTCATAATAATCATCATAATTATCGACACAACTCTATCATTATCACCATATTTACCATCATAATCTTTATCAACTTCATCTTCGTTTAACGTCATTTGTTCCTTTTCAAGAGGGGCTTGATAAACTCATGAATTTCCAACATCAGACTAGATGTCTTTATAATAATAATCATAATAACTATAGTTGTTAACAATGTATAATTGATGTTGATCATCATAAATGTAGGCACACAAGCTCTTCATGCCTCTTATTCGTAATTGTATTGTAACAACAACAGACGAGCCTTGTCGACATGTACGCCAGAGTTCTAGACTCCCTTAACAACTACCATCATCACGCCAACTATAAAAATAATAATGTAGCTACTAATAAAATGAATAATAATGAAAAAAATCAAAAGAATGATGATAGTAAAGGGTGGGAAGATCAACTGGCGAGGGTTGTGGTGGTGGGGGACCAAAGTGCTGGCAAAACATCTGTTATTGAAAGTCTCTTGCAGGCTAGAATATTCCCTAGGTGGTGATGAGGGTTGCCATTATTATTATTATTATGATGATGATGATGTTGAAATAATTTTTTATGTTTATATCAAATAAAAAACTTCACTTTTTCTTACAACTTTGAGAATTATTATTACTGTTGGTATTATTTTTATTTTTATTAATTCATTAGAGGGAGTGGTGAAATGATGACCAGGGCTGCAGTGCAAGTGGTGATGAGTGAAGGACCTGAGCATGTCGCCATATTGAAGAATAATAAAAATAATAATAAGGATAATAAAAAAAATAATAAAGATAACAAGTACAATGAAGATTTGTTGTATAATCTTTCAAAGGAAGAAGATGTGAGTTTTCTTTAATATTTGAGGGTATTCGGCAAAATATTTCACAATTGAATATTTGTTGGTGTATTTTAATTTTGGTTTTGTTTTTAATCTTGAAAGTGCGAGTCTTTGAGAAGAGAGATAGAGAGAAGGATGAAAGCAAGTGTTGCTGCAGGAGACACCATATCTCAAAAGGTAAGTAGATATTTAAACTGATGAATAGATCGGTAGATACATACATCTAGATGGATAGATAGATGCATACATATATAGAAAGATAGATAGGTAGATGGATGCATACATATATAAAAAGATAGATGCATACATGTGAAAAAGATAGATAGATAGATGCATACATATATAGAAAGATAGATAGATAGATGCATACATATTTTGTAACGAAAAACATCAAATAAGAGGAATTTTTAATACATTTATTGAGAATCGGAAGCTATAATTTTCCATAAGTTTAGCCTTATCATAAAACGTTTTATGATAATTATAGCTTCCGATTCCCAATAAATGTATTAAAAATTCCTCTTATTTGATGTTTTTCGTTACAAAATATTGAAGAAAAATACATACAATTTCTCTGAAAAATGCATAAATATATAGAAAGATAGATAGATAACTGAACCTTATATATACACCACAGGTGATATCATTAAGAGTGCAAGGTCCTGGACTCCAACGCATGGTCTTGGTTGACTTGCCTGGCATCATCTCTGTGAGTCTGTTTGTTTTACATACATTAATACACACACACCTACATGTAAATGAACACACACACACATACATGAACAAACAAAGACAGTGACAAAGGACTTGAAGGCAGACACGAAAAGCACCATAGAGAAGCTCTGCTTGCAACATATCAGCAACCCCAACTCTATCATTCTGTGCGTCCAGGGTTGGTGGAATGATAATAATAATATTGTTTTTTAGGTGTCAAGGTGAGCAAAAAACCAAACTTCACCCATGGCAATAATAATAGCTATTGTTATATAATTATTATTGCTATTAGTTGTAATGTCTATTAACATTAAAAATTAGATGGTTCACTGGATGCTGAGCGGAGTAATGTAACAGAGTTGGTGAGGAAGGTGGATGAGGGTGGAAAGAGGAGTATCTTTGTGCTCACAAAGGTTCATGTGATGTGGTTGAGTGGTTGGAGTGGTGATAATGGTGGAGGTGTGATGATGAGAGATATGGTGTTTTTATGTTATTATGCGGATTCATGTAGAACACTATGATGATGACGATGGCTATTGTGACTTTGTTTGTGCTTTGGAAAGATTTCAAAGTTGAATTTATGATTATTATACATCTATGGTTACAATACTTATAACGTTAATGAATTATAATGATCAGGTGGATTTGGCTGAGAAGAACAGACTGAATCCTGAAAGGGTTGGGATGATTTAGATTATTTTTTTTCACACACACACGCAATAAAAACACAAATTCATTTACACATGCACATACAAAAACACATACACACTCACAGCTTCGTAAGACATTAGATGGAAAGCTATTTCCGATGAAGGCTTTGGCATATTTCGCTGTAGTGACTGGTAGAGGTATGCTTACAATCAAATAAATAATTCCATAAAAATAAAAATAATAATGTGAATAATAAGCATTAAATTTAACTATAAATATCACATCTTCAAATGATTTGAATAATATCAAGTTTTCAAATGGCTTATATTTAAAGTATATCAAGAAGCGTTGCTAAAAATGCATATAGTTACACACAAATGATGATGAGGATATAAAATCGATTCCCACAAACACCTGACGACAACACTGATCAGGAAACGCAGAGGAAAGTATGGCGAGTATAAGGCAGTATGAGGAGAGTTTCTTCAAGCAATCTACCCTATTCAAGTCGATTCTATGTTTACCTATCTATTTATTGATTTATTTATTTATCATTGAAAGATTAATTGTCTTTTAATTATCCACTCATTTGTTCTTTATCCATTTCTCCATACTTCCACTCAGTTTCATCATCTACTCATCTTTCTCAATCATTTTCTATACATTCTCTATACCCTCTTCTCCCTCTACCCACCCACCCACACACACAGACAGGGCACCTTGAAATCAAACGAGTGTGGCAGTGTGAACTTGGGCCTTGAAGTCTCTTCTCTCTTTTGGAAACTCGTCTGCCAATCCGTGCAGAGTCAACTTGATCTGCTTAAGGGTGCTTTGAGTTGCTTATTTTATATATCTTTTCTCCATTGTCAATATTTTTTAGAGACATCTTATTTTATCTTCTAAATTCAATTTTCTTGATTTTTAGCGTAAAATGAGGAAGATTTTAGATACATATATTTGTTTTCAAAAAACTAAAATTTTCGAAAAATTCAACTTTGAATTATGACAAAGTTGAATTTTTCGAAAATTTTAGTTTTTTGAAAAAATATATGTATCTAAAATCTTCCTCATTTTATGCTAAAAATCAAGAAAATGAATATTATTCATATATTATTATTATGTTCTTCAGGAGTTAAATACAATTTGGAGGCTGAATGGAAGAACAAGTATCCTAAGCATCGAGAGATGGATCGAGTCAGTAAAAAATCAATAATAATAAAATTATAATGACCAAGTTTATAAAAAATTTATAATTATTATTATCATTATTTTCATTATAATATTTTTTTAATTTACCAATAATAATCTTAATGATAATAATAATAATAGTTGAAAAAAAATAATATGTTACAAGGGGGAGTTATTCGAGAAGAGCAAGGAAGAGATACTGGATGAGTTGTTGAGTCTGTCTAATTTGCCTGCTAAATACTGGTCTGTTGTAGTTGCCTTGACGATGATGATGATGGTGATGATTATAGTTATAATGGTTGGCCGTTAACAAATACAATGCAATAGAATTATGAACATCAACAATAATGATATAAAAGCTAATAATAAGATTGACAACAATGATAATAATAATAAAAATAACAGGGAAGGTCATCTGCTGAACAACTTATGGTCCGATGTGATGGAGTTTGTGTTTGAGGAGTTGTATCTGCCTGCAGTGGAGGAGGAGGAGGAGGGGTGAGTGAGTGGATGAGTAGATGGATAGATAGATAGCTAGATACACACACACACACAGAGCGTTCAACACAAGGATAGACATCAAGCTGAAACACTGGGTGGACAAAATCTTGCCTCAGAGGTCACTGCAGGTCGCCATTGTTTTTGAGGCTTTATAAGCTTTATTATTTTTTTTAGGTTATTTTATTATATTTATAAAAAATTATTATTATTATATTTATAAAACATTATTATTATTATCATCATTATTATTATTATTGTTATCATCACGGTAGGTAGGGCAGACAACACTAGAAGAAGAGTTTTACAAGTTGTTGACTTATTCACCACTGCCTCCATCTTCCACTACAAAAACTAAAAATAAAAATGATGACGTTTTTGATGCCTTAAAAAAAGCTATTTTTTGGGAGGTTAAAAATAGGATGAGTTACGTCGACCACCAATCAGAAAACACATTGGTTTGTTGCTATTTCAGATTTCATTTTGAAGTTATTTTTATTCTATCATTATTTCATCTAACAGAAAGTTTTGCAGCTGTCTACATTTGAAGATAGGTTTTTCAGTTTTTTATTTAAAAATTTCAAACAAAAACACCTATTTAGTCACTCACACATACACACACATACACACACACACACACACACACACACACACACACACACACACACTTAGGTCAGTGCAGAGCAAGGAGCAATGGGATGCGGCGGTTGATTTCATGAAGAGGGTGTTGTTGATGAAGAAGGAAGAAGGTTATGCTGATGAGAGATGGATGGATTAAAAATGGAGGAGGAATAATTATGTATTAATTTTAAAAATGTATTGGTAGATAGATAACAATTGGGTGAATGATAATTATAGGAGATAAGGCTGCAGAAGAATTGTTTGGGTCAGCTTCGTGGTGGCATTGGTTTGGGGGTTCCAATCTGTCTGAGGAGCAGGTTTCATCTATTTATCTATCTATCTATCTATCTATCTAGCTATCTATCTATATATCTATCAATCTATCTATCTATATCTATCTATATCTTTCTATCCATCTATCTATCTATTTATTTATCTATCTATCTATCTATCTATCCACCTATCATGACAGTCACTAAGAAGAGCCATAAGGAAGCAACTGGAGCGCATCACATCCACTAAGGTTTTGCCTTCCTTTGGCGTTTGAAGAAATCATTATTTTTTTTTTATATTATTTATCGTTATTTTTATTATTGTTTTTTTTATTTTTAGAATCATGTTTATGACTAATTTTTTTTAATAATTTTATATTATTATTATGATTATCCATTTTTAATATCAATAGTAGCATAGTATTTTTGTTATTATTATTTTTTCAATTCCAGTCGAAGTCAAAGCTGAATCAAGATGAGATTGTGACGTTGAAGAAAAATTTGCAGACGTCAAATAATGTGGACATTACTGAAGAAATGGTAATGATGATGGTGGTGGTGATGGTGCTTATATTTGCTAAAAATAGAACGGTTTTTTCTGATATCTATATCATTATTGTATGGTTTTTCTTAATACTGAAAAAATTGAACTAATAAAAAATATTTTTATGTATTAATAAAAATAATAATGAAACAATCATAATATTAAAAAAACGATAATAAGTATTAAACGTGCGCAGCTTGAAGAGACTTGGACACACATGCATAGAAATAACTTCATTCAAAAGGGCCTCCTCACGGCCAATGACTGCGCCAAAGAATTCTACTACTACCAACAAGGATTTAAGGATAACTCGGTTGGTGGGTGGATAGTGGAGATAGATGGTTCGGTGGATGCTTGGTGTGTAAATTAATCACTACCATAATAATTACCACGTGACAGATAGACTGCAGTGACGTCATATTGTTTTGGAGAGTAGAGAGGATGTTGTCGACCACAGCAAGGGCACTGAGGCAACATTTGTTGAACCATCAGAGTGAGTGGTGATGATGATGCTGATGCTGATGATGAGGATGATGATGATGATATGGCGATTCAACTATGAAACCCCCTATAAACACACTCACAGACCGCAAGATGGAGGTGGTGTTGAAGGGGGTTCTGCAGGAATTTGCAGGTTGATGTTTGATTATAACGATGATGTTGTTTATGTAGATGGGTCGGTAGAGGTGGGTGTGGTGGTTTAGGGATAGTGTGCTACTATAAAAATATTATCATTAATAATATCAAATGGTTATTTACAAAATAAAAATAATAAAAAATGGAATAATAATTTAGCATGAAAATAAATTGTTTGAAACCAGGAGACGAGGCACTTTTACACAAGTACCTGGCCGGAGATCGGGTGCATTTGGCTCAGCATATCAGTAACGATAACTTTTTTCTACTCATGATAATGATAATAATAAGGATAATACTAGTATTATTACAAAGAATTACAGCAATAGACAAGATGATTATACGATTTGCTAATATATGTATGTCTAAAATAATAACAATAATGTTTAAAGTTATTCATTATTATTATTATTATTATTATTATTATTATTATTATTATTATTATTATTATTATTATTATTATTATAATGTTCTTACCACAGAACATGTGAGGACCGTTATTGATCAGCTTGAAGAATTTCTGCATGAGTTGAGCAAGGCTAAATCATAATAATAATAATAATAATAATAATAATAGTATTAATAATCAGTAGGAGTAGTAATAAAATTAATAAGGCATAAATACTATTGTAGATAATGCTTGGAAGGAATAGCGACTTGAGATTAGTGATATATGATAGGATGGGAATGTGGCATCTTAATTGCTCCAATTAGCATTAATTAATAATCTTGAGGTTGAATTTTAATGAAGTGTTATTCTTATTTATTTTTTTGTTTTTTTTATTTTATTGTTATTATAAGTTATGAAAATGATAAGTTTTAACATGGAAGCATGAAGTCTAGTAGACTTTCTCAAGAAAGCTTGCCTCATGAAGAAAACAATAAATATTTATGACGATTGTTGTAAAAAATAATTAAAGTGTTTATGTTCGAAAATAAAAATTTTGCTGTTTATCTAAATAATCTTATTGCAATTTCTCGTTTGATAACAAGAAATATTTCAAGCATTAAAAAATTCAAGTTGTATAAATCTACAACGATTTGAGTCTCCCATTACAGAGATCTAGTTCCGATAAGTTCATAAAGCATGCTTAATAGTTATGGCTGTTGTGTTAGAAACTTTAATATAATGGCGCCCTCTAGTGACTATAAATAAAAAATTGTATGTGTAGTAAGATCAATGAATTTGCATGAGGATTACTGATATTTTGACCTTTATATGCATTTTGAATAAAATACATACAAAAAAATTTTCGACGATACTTTTAAATATGATATAAAAACTGCAACCTCATTCCACTTAGAGTCACAACAAACATGTAAAAATAAACCGACAATTGGGTCGTTTCATGTTTAATTTTTGCATTTAGTAGCTTCCACAAAGCTTCAAGACCAATGTTTTTGCAGCAGCTCTATTTAATAAATGCTTCCTTCCAAACTCCGAGCTACTCAAAGTTTTTAGTTACCTTCAACTGGTTTCCATTCCAGTGTTTAATCTGTTTGTTCCGCCTTCATTTCTTTGATTGATCGCTTACAAGTACAACAGTCGCTACGCATATATGAGACCATGCATTTATATGGAATAAAAGGTACATTCTCCAAAAAATTCAAAAAAAAAAATTTGAGAATAGAAAGTTGACTTATCGATTTTTTTAATTTGAAAAATGCACATGAACAAAGTTAGAAGAAAGAGACTTTTGTTGGGATTCATTAAGAAATGATTCAATGAAAATGGATTATGGTATTAGGATACGGATGAATTATGACAAAGTTGAATTTTTCGAAATTTTATTTGAATAATAAAAATATCAAGATATTTTCAAAAAACAATCAAAAATTAGAAATTTTATAACACAAAAATGCTGCACACCATATTTTCATTGGAGCCTAAAATGCTAATTAATGTTATATTCATGAGCATTATCTATCAAATAATTATAATAATCTGAATTTTGTCGTGTGCAGGAACATTTTCACTTCAAAAGCATCATTTTGAACAATTGCCGTTAATTACCGTCAAATCAATTCAATGAATTTTTCAAATATCTTACCTCTATAGATTGAAATTTTTTGTTTTTTATAATCTTCGAAACAAGAAAAATTTCATAAAAATTTTTTTTTCAAAAATAAATATATAATTTTATGTATTGCAAAAAGACTAAGCATTTAAAAGAAGCTTTTTAGCGCCTTTTCTGCCCATCATAAACAATGTTTACTCAGACAAGAATCGTCAATTTATTTAAATATCGATAACTCTTCAAAACCGTGACTTATGAAGTTTGCTGAATTTTTTCCAAAAACACCACATGCGTTATGCTGTTTTCAACAAAACATGAAACATCTGATAAAGGACGTTTTTGGAATCCATTATGTGGAGGAAAAAGCTAACAATTTCTAAGGCTGTAACCTTACAATGAAACTTCATGCAGAAATAAGATTCTGTTTATATTTTTATGATAAATGGCAAGGCAAAACTTATCAAAAATTCTAGCTTTTTGTCTTTAATGAATTAATTTTAAAAATTATCTTGACTTGGTTTTTTTGTTGAATAATGATAATTTCCATAATGAGTGGAAAGGCTTTTTTAACGAAAAAACCATTAGAATAAAAGCTCAGAATCAATAAAGCATGAAGGCTTACACTATATATACGTATGGCGGTTCGAGGAAATGCGTTCATAAAATTAAACTATGAGTGAAGTTACCGTAGAAAGATCATTCATTAATTGTCGGAAGTTAGTCTTTTGGGGAGTTTTTTTTTGTGACCCTCACTATTGTTTACTTTAAGATGCATTCAATATTTAAAAAATCACTGTTCAACTCCAAGATAATATTGGTATCGGATGTGCGACGCACGAATAAAAGTGTAGCTTTTGGCATTAATAATGATTATGGTGTAATGTCGTTTTTCAACGTTTGTTTTGAAGAAGCGGATCTTCACACTGAACTTACTTCAAACAAATTTGGTTACAATGAAACTCGTCGGATTGTTCTTTACAACAGAAAAAAAGAAATCAATGTTCAAATTGTGTCTTCCACAAATGCTATAACTAAAAGGTGGCCGGTGACTTTTCGACGTGGCTCCATACCCATCACTCACACGGTCATCAACAGCACAGATTTTGCTTTCCAGAATCCAGTCAGAAATACATAGATTCATGTCACAACAAAATACGGTACAAGAATTTTTTAAGTTCCTTATACTTATCAAATGACCCCATGTCCTTCAATCAAATCGCCCCAAACACGTGCTACACCACATGCACATTTGGAAACAGACGGTCTACGTCAAAAACCTTCGTATCATCATCAATCACACCTTCAACTACTTTGCAACGAACTTCTCTTCAAAAACGAACAAACAATATTACAAGATAGAAATTCGAAAAAAATCTTAAATATCCATGCGTTGAAAACCTCTGCAGAGAAACTCGGCTTCAGGGACGTGTGTGTTTTGAAGTTTGAAACGCTATCCCTAGAGAACCAGGTGAGGTTGGTGTCGAAGGCTCGCATGCTGTTGGGAGTGCAGGGAGCTGGTCTGCAATGGAGTATTTTCATGCCCAATAACTCCCTCCTCATTGAGGTGGCATGGCCTCACAAACTTTGGCCTTTCTATTATGCAGCTTTCGTCAAACCTTATGGCATCAGGTATTCAAATTTAGCTGTACAAGACGTTTTTGTGAATTGGACCTCTTACGAGAATGCCGTGCTTAAAGGCAAAAAAATGAAGAAATCTGAAAATAAAAAAGGCTAAAAGAATCAGGATTCAGAAGTGTTTCGGATAACTTGTGGAAATGGGCGGATGTTAAAATAGACATTCAAAAGTTTGAGTCTATTTTGTCTTCTTATTTAGGTTTAATACGATTTTCTTTCTAATTTGTATGAACTTCTTGAATTTTTGAAAACTTATTTAATAACTTAATAGTTAAAAAGTAACTTCATCAAAGTAGTTACACTAATATAACGCGGATGAGATTTATAAGCTTTGAATAAAACATTTGATAGTACCACTTGCGAGCTTTTGATAATATCAGTGAAGAAGAACCGATACAAAAGCATTTTGGAATAAAAATATTTAAAATGACATTCTATCTTTCATCAAACATGAAATTAATTAGAATTTTCGTTTATTCCACCAAGTTTCAATTTGATTCTCATCTCACTGTTTATTACAAAGTCGTCTTGAAATGAAATTTCTCAAGCCAGAGTAAAATAACACTTTGTTTTCATTATAAACCATGAAGCTTCTAGTTAAAAGAATTATTTTAAATTGAAGTTTTTATAGGATTGTATAAAATTCCTTGTTATTAATACTGATAATCATGTAGTACTGATTTTTATTTTCTTTTCTATTATATTCGCTTCTTCGAAAATGATCATTTGATATCCTAACTCCAGTTCAAACTAATCCTTTCGATTTAAAATTATACTTTCGTTTTGACAAAAATAATGATATAACCTTGAAATTTATTCTCCAACTTTTCATATTCCACTTGAAAATGCCAGTTCGACTTAAGTGAATCTTCTTGCTATTAAGTTAATTACGTGGTTTTAATTTTAAAATAATTTAGTTATAAGAAATTTTTAATTATTAATATACATTTCATCTTTTGTGCTAAACGATATACTTCGTTAAAGTTGGACACTAAATAACTCCTTTCAATTTTTTTTTTTAAATTGTTCAAGGTTCTTTTAAACAAAGTTAGTTTTTATTCATAATTAAATAAATTTAAGCAGTCTATTATTATTATAAATGAGATTACTCAATGCCTACTATGCATAACTTGATGGTTTTATGTGGTTTTCGTTCTATTCATTAAAATTTGTGATAAACCTATTATTTTTGCTTAAACTCATCAAAAAATCATAATGCTTCTTTTAACTTTTTCGCTAATTTCACTCATTATCAGTATACTGATAAAATAAAATAAAAAGAAATCTTCGCAACGTATTTAATATTGTTTCTAGCAATATTCTGTTTATTTTATTTCGTTGGTCCAAGCGGTACTTTATGATGGCTAGTACATAAATAAACTATAATTCAAAGATCTGCCAAATTTTTCTGCTAAAAGACAATTAATCTTACTACTCAAAACAATAATTTTGGTTTTTTTATTAAATCAATAAAAATTTTGTTTCAACTGTGTCTTCATTGCCTAAAAGAAAAAGACAGATCATCGAAGACAATGGATATAGCCAGAGTGAGGGCTAACACCATTTTGGGAAACAGAAGCTTTGAAGTTGCTGCACCAATTCTTTGGAACAATTTACCAAATCACTTCGAATCCATAACCTCCACAACAACTTTTTCCAGGTGCTTCAAAACCCACCTCATGATTAAGTCTTTTAATCTTAAAATATAATTTTATAATTTTTTTTTCTCAAGTATTTTTTTTTTCAAAAACTCAAATGAGTGGGAAGAAAGAAGGGATAATTGAAAGAAATGACTAGGTGTGTGTGTGGATTAAAAGATAAAGCGTGAGAGGCTGGAAAGAATGAAAATTTACCATATTAGAACTACTCTATACATGAATAAATATACCAAAGTGGTCTTAAAAACTTAATCAGTTTAATGCCACTATAATAATACTTGTTATTTGTTTGTTTTTTTGTTTGTTCAGATTTTTTAAAAAGACATATCGATAATCTAAAAGTGAATGTAAGTTTATACGATGTCTTCAACGTGATGTAGGTTCATATATTGCATAGATTTGAAATTTCTGAAAAATTTTAACTTTTAAAATGAAAAAGTTACAAATACCACGAGAACTTTTAGAAGACCCTGTTTTAAATAAATCGATTCAATGTGTATGTTTCCTTACATAAAACTTGTTTCCACGCTTCATACTACATTTTTAATTAAACAGTTACCTTCAAACTATAATTTTGAAATACACAAAACAATATGGAAAATAAAGCAAGGGAATATCCAAAAAGGTGAAGTTTTAAAATTTTTTTTTAACTACATTCAATTTTGAGTTTCCTTAAAAAATCAAATTTTTTTTCAAAGTTTCAAGTCATTCTTTCTTAAATTTCAAGAAGTTAAAAGTTATTTTACTTACAAAAACTAAAAGCAATTGCATTGTTTGACCAGTGGCTTTACAGTTTCCAGAAGGTTTGATGATCTTTGCCAACACCATTGCTGATATCCTTGAAGAGTCTGTGATTACCTTCATCATTGCTTAATAATAACATGAAATACTCCATATTATTTAGTCAATGTTTAAAACCAACTGAATCAAGATATAAATAAATAGCTACCATGATTTTAACTTTCAAAAAATTCATAAAATTATATACTTCATTATGTTTTCATAACTTAAATTTTTGAACAGTATATTTAATAACTAATTATATCATTCTCACCTAAAAATTTCATCTTTTCTTCTGTGCAACAATAAAACAAAAAACCCACCCTTATATCAAATCTTCAAAACAAATTCAAAGCAGGTGAAACACATCAAATCTGAAACCATCACATTTGAATCCTATAAAAGCCATCAAACACACAGACACACAGGGGTGGATGTGATGGTAATGGGGGATGTGGTGTATGGGGCTTGTTGTGTTGATGACATCATGGCCAGATGCATGGGAGCTCAGCTGCTTGTCCACTATGGCCATTCTTGTCTTGGTTTGTTGAGCTTTTGATAATAATATTATTGGTAGTAATAGTAATAGTAGCAAAATTTTAGAATATGAGTGGCGATGAACAGCAGTAGCAAAAATTTTAAAAAAAGTATTTGCATTTTATTTTTATTTTTTCTCTTCATTAGATTTCAACAACACAAATATATGAATTTCTTAATAAAAAACGACCTCATAGTACCCATAAGTCTGACACCGGGCATTCAAATGCTGTATGTCTTTGTTGACATCCGTATAGATTGTCTACATCTGATCAACACCATTAACAAAAACTTCCCATCTAAGTCTCATTTGACTTTCGTCAGCACTGTGCAGTTTGTCACTACACTCCAGGTGGGTCTGTTGGAGAAATATTTGAACAGATTTTGGTTCATTGGTGTGTTGATTGATTGCTTAATTAATAGATTGATTGAATAATAGAGAGATTGATTGGTTTATTGATTGAGCATTAAATACTCAATGCTCAAAGCTTATAATGACAACAATATTCTAATGAGAAACACACAAACAACAGCAAGTGGCTGAAGAGTTGAAAGAACACTTTAAAGTGACACTACCCCAAAGCAAGCCTCTGTCTCCTGGAGAGATTCTTGGTTGCACCTCTGCTGTCCTACCTCCTGATGCCGACTGTGTCATGTAGGCTTGTGTGTGTTTTTTTACTTTGTCTTCTTGTGTTTCTGTTCTTATTTTTGTGTGTTTTTGTAAACATTTAACTTGATATTTTTTCAAATTTTCTATTTTGTATTCATGGTCTTGATCTATATTTTCATTTACTGTCGTAGTTTTTGTGGTTTTTGAGTGTTTTAGGCGTTTTATTCATTATATGCCATCCATTTTCATTCATGTCATCCGACCCCCAGTTACCTTGGTGACGGCCGTTTTCATATTGAGTCCATCATGATCCACAATCCTTCCGTCCCCGCCTACAAGTGTTTCCATTTATTATTTCTATTTTCATTTGATATTGACGTTGCCATTTTTTTATTCGTTGTTATATTAATTTAATTTAATATTAAACATATACGATTTTATTACATTTATGTGTTTATTAATTTAATATGTTATGATATTGTTATCAACAGTATGTTTCTATCTCCACCACTCATAGATACGATCCGTACAGCAAGATTTTCACACGTGAGACCTATGAGCATGACACAATGAAAAAGACACGTAAAAGTGAGATAGAAAAAGCTTCAAAGGGTCATACGTTTGGAGTGGTGATGGGGATTTTGGGAAGACAAGGGTCTTCCAGAGTTGTCGAAGTTGGTTGTGGTAGGGGTGGGTTGGTTGGTTGGGGTTGATAAGGGTATGGCTGGGGTAGAGAAACAGGGTAAGTTAGTGAAAGTGTGTTTGGATGCTTAATGTAGTTTAATGTTAAAAAAGAATTAATAAACAAAAGTAAGTTTCAACTTTTAATTTTTTTTTCTCAGACAGTAGTAAAAAAGCTGAGAGAGTCAGGGAAAAAAGTGGTAGTGCATTTGATGGCTGAGTTGCATCCTTTAAAGCTTGCCAAGTTTCCTCACGTTGATGCGTATGTTTCAGAGATATCTTGATTTCATATTAGATAAAATTTAAAGTACTTTTATTAAAATCCAATCATCATTTTTGTTTTGATTGTGGTTTTCCCTTATTACTACTACTGATAGCATACTATTGATAGCATAATTAAGCATCTCGAATTATCTGCACAGCTGGGTACAAATAGCATGCCCTCGACTCTCCATTGACTGGGGCAACACTTACCACAAACCTCTTCTCACTCCATATGAGGTGCGCCGTGTTCGTTTTAGGTTTTGTTTTTTTTGAATTCTCACTGAATCTATTTCCAGTTTGAGAGGGTTTTTATGGGATGATTTTTGTCTGTGTTTTCACATTTTTATATTTGATTGTTTTGAGTTTCTTAAAAAAATGTTAGAAATTTTTAAAGAACCGTATAAACTTTACATTTTAATTAGTTCACTTTTTTGTAAGTAATTTTTGTAAATCTCTCAGGTAAATGTTCTCTTAGAAAAAGTTGCTTTCAAAGAAATCTACCCCATGGATTTCTACGCTTATGATGGTCTCGGGGATTGGACGATTAACTTTGGAAAAAATCGTAACAAAAAAACTCCAATTTTGTCTAGTTAATAAAAAAAAGAAATATTTACTTTTAAAATTAGTCTTCATAGAAACGTTTTTTATATATACTCATTTTGGACGGTTGCCTAGAAACGAATAAAGTACAGAACTTTGAAGGAATCAAAGGTAAGTAAAATGTTTAATGCATCGAAACTGACACCAGTGCAAGAGAATGTGTTGATGAAGGATGTGGTAGCAAGGGAGAACGCTTTCATCAAACCTCGATGCACTTTTGCTATTAACCCTAAGAAGCCAAGTACTGTAGAGAGATTTCATCTGTTTGAAAAATTCATATTATAAGGACTTAAAAACAACATTGTTGTTTCAAAACGCGTGCAGATGAATACGTGAGTGATAAGCCCAATTCTTTCCCTGATGACCGAGTGTATGAACACGGTAACTACCCAAATCTTCAATTCTTAAACATTCATACCACACACTAATCAGAGCAGTTTAAGAAGCAATTGGCTGATTATCTGAGACCACCCAACCAGAAGTACCCCTACCCTCTGACGTCAAGCATGGAGCATGGGTGGATTCAAGACGTCTGCGTTAGTTGTATTTCCATTATAATCACTCCCAAATAGTTTTTTGCCGCAATAATTTTTTTAATTTTTCCATAAATATTTTATTCTCAATCTATCTATAAAAATGGATTTTTTGAACACCTCTACAATTTATCTATTAATTTATTCTTTTAAGCATGTTTTTAATGAAAAATTTTTGTTTCCGAACGCGAACGCTAATTCTTATCACCACAAATAACATAAAAAATTCACATGCATGACTGTGATCACAAAAATTTTACAAATTTTCAGTTGTATGATCAGAAAAATGACCCGATGTTCAACTTTCACAAAAAGAAAATGAAACTTGGATAATGCTAAAAATACTCTCAAATATGTACTGATTAATATTGTCAAGTGTTTATTAACAAGCGATTGTCAAGAGGAGATTTGTGTTATTCATTTAAGTTTTCGAGCTTAGGCCCATAATAGGCAATCACGAAGTCTGAGCCATCTGATGGCGTGACGATCTGTGTGATTTTAAAATAAAAATAAAATGCATACTAATAAATGCTTAAGAACATAAGTGTTGGAAACCTGCAAAGCGATTAAGATGATGTCAGCAAAGGTCCAAAAGAACATAAAGCCAAATGTAGACATTTTCAAGAGGCCTGCACAATTAAGGGTGTATTTTTAAACATTAAAAAATACATGATGAATCACTAATTAAAAGAAGAATTAAGTAAAAATTTAAATTTATCCAAAATTTCATGAATTTATTTATATATAGGCAAAGTATTGCTAGGATTTTGTTATGTATTAGTAGAGTATTTCATGGGAATGAACCTAAAGCAGGATATCCTAGGTAGAAGCGATCAATCCCGAGCCATCCAAAAAATATGGACAACAAAAGAGAAGTGACATAAGATTTTTCATTTCTGTTGATACATTTTGATATATTATTTTTATTGTTTAAAACTACAAAAACTATAACTGAAAAACAAAACATAGATAGTTGAATGCTATGGTTTTTAATCTTGTTTTATTCCCTACTTTAACCATGTTTTCTACGTAGGTTTATATGGAACATCATCATTTACTAAAAAATTTGGTATTTAACAGCATAATATTTGATGTAAGTTAGCAAAAAAGACCCACGTCCACTTGCACAGGACATTCTTCTGGAAAGCAACAACATCACCTGACTGCAATACTCCATCACAACAAATATTTTCTACTGGATAACAGTTCACTGGAAGTGCAAGGAATTTTAAGTTTCAATGTCATTTATTGTGGTTGAATGGAACCTTTGACATATTGCTTTTCTTTACTGCACCCTAAAGCTTGCTGAGTTCGTTCATCAATTTGGACATCTTCGCAATAATATCTTTCAATTTTTTGATAAAATTAGCTGTATAAAAGTTTTAAAATAAATATTTTGACTTACTGTCCCATTTTTAAATCTTGACATCTTATATCGAAGCCTGGTATCCAACAAACATTTGTTAAATTTGATTTTGCAACTGATGAAGAAAAAGCAAATGTTGACAAAATGGCAGAAAAATAAATCAAAACGGAGTAAAACATCTTTAAATTTACTTTTACATGCTTAGTGTAACCATAAACGGATTATTTAATCGATATATATATATATTAGTTTATCAAAAATATAATAACTAAATAAAAAATTATATATTTCTATTGATTGAAAAAACGTTTTTCTTTTTTTTAGTTCAACATTAACAAATATATCAACTTTTTCTTTTTTTTTCTTTTGAATTTTTATGTTCTTTTTTTTTACTTTTTGAATTTTTGATATTCGATTTAAAAATTTTTTTGTTTTTTTTGGGATCGAAAGATTCTTTTTCTTGTAACATTTCGGTTCTTCTTTGCTGAATCAAAGTCTCATCTGCATTCGATCTTTTCTTTGATCTTTTCACATTGGTGAAGACTAGGTTTTTAATAAGTTGTGTTTCTGGATAGCCACTGCTTTCAGTTGTAGAAGGGGGTTTGTCTGATTTGAAGCTTTTATCAGAAAATATTTTGCTTGTATCGTCTTTCACAGAGTTGTCTAGGAAACGTTCTATTCTTTTCTTGCTTGAACAGTCACTTAACATTTCGGCCTTGGTTGAGGATTTAGTTGAATTTTTTTCATCTTCATTAAGTTCAGCCATATTTGTATTACATTTTTTGCTGCTCAAAATATCTGCTTTGTTAGCAAATGAAGTTTTGAGTTGCAAAGGCTTTTCATCTTCTAATTCCTTTATTTTACTTGACTTATTTTTTTTCTTCTTTTTTTCTTTTATTTTATGTGAGCTAGATTCTTTCACTTCAAGGTTGGTTGCTATGATAGGGTAATCAGCTTGAACTGTTTCTCGAGTTATCGATTTTTTGATAGCCTCTACGTCCAGTTTTGCTACACTTTCCAAAGTCGTTTCATAACTGGAAGGCAAGCTAAATTCCTGGTTGAAGGAATAAGTGCGTTTAGGCATACGTCGTTTCAGTGGGTTTTCAACCTTTTCTTCACTCCATATAGACGTAAGATCACTGCTGCTACGAGAGTAACTGAGCATATCATTGGTTGTGGCACTGCTTATATTCTTGGGTTTGTCTTTGTTCCAACTTACTTTAACAAACTCATAATTTGTTCTAGACTTTTCAAAATCACTGTTTTTTATTTCTTCTGCCCTTCGTCGTGTTTCAAGCTCTTCTGTATTTTCTTCGCTGTCTTCTGAACTTTCCTCATCCGGTTGCTGAGATTCGGTTTCTATTCTGTCAGTTTTTTTCTCTTTTATTTTTTCTTCATCTTTATATTTTATATTCTTTTTATTTTGTTTTGCTTTTTTAATCGATTCCATCAATTTCAAGGCTGAGTCGTTTATGTATTGGTCAGTGTGTTGAACTTCATTATCTACAGTACCTTCCTCTCTCTTTTTGTTGAATTTTTCTTGTTTGTTCATATTTTTTCTATATTTTGCCATTCTTTGACATGAACGTGGCAAACATCCTTCGTAATTATTTTTATTCTTAATTTTTATGATTGAAAATTCGTTTAAAACTTTTTCTTTGACATTTTGGATCTCACAATTATCAACAGGCTTGTCACTCGACATAACCGAATTTTCCGTAGTTTCTCTTTTGCTGATAGATTCTTGAGCCAAAGAGAGAGTTGCAGTACTAGTTTTTTGGTTGTTAGTCGCGGTGCTTCTAGCACTATGTTTGTAACTTACACGGTTTGAGCTACTGTTTGAGATGTTGCCGCAGTATTCAGTTGTTTCTGCTTTTGTGAGGGTGGTCATTAAAGATTCTAAGAAAGCTTTCACTTTTGTTAATTTCAGAAGATTGAACAGTTTCAAAGATTTGATTTCTTTAAAAATTTTTTGTTTTTTAGGCATATTCCATTCACTGAGATTGTTTTTTTCTGTCAAGCTCCGACTAACAAAAGCATTCATTTGTATGCTGAGATCCTTTGAGGAAAATTTGCATTCAGAAGTGGGGGTATGTGCAAGATTGTGGGTTGCAGTCGAGCCAGAGAGGTTTGAGACGTTCCTAAATGAATTCTCACAGGGATTATTTGAATCAGCATGAACTTCGTAATCAAAAAAAAAATTTGAGTTATTAAAAGAAAAGTTTTTGTCAAAAACCCCATATTTGTTGTAAGCTTCATTCGAGTCTGTATTGGGTGTGGTATCTTGAGAAGGCATGTGGTCGAAATCGTTAGTTCTATGATCCTGAAACTTTGGTTTAACACTTCTTATTTTGGAACAAAAGCTAGAAGAAGGGCATGAAGAGTCAACAAGGGGGAAGGGTGGTAGTGGGGGGGCTGGAGGAACAGACTGTTGGGAGGAAGGTGGCGTATGTGATGAAACAAGCTCAGAACTTGGAGGGGGTTGCCACGTGTTTGGAGCTTGCTCATAAAGCAAATACTTGTGCATTTCTTGTGGAGGTATACGGACGCCTAAAGCCGAAGTACTGATATTTGGCATGCGTTTGTTCTGCCTGAGTTGCATGGGCAAGCTGAGATTGTACTCATCTGAAATGATGCTTTCTAGAGAGCAATTCGATGCATTTTTTTTTATTGAGTGCATCTTCCTGTTATTCTCGTATTCTTTTTTGCGCCTTTTTTCCCTTTTTTTCTTTTTTATTTCTCTCAGCTTTTGCGCGTCGCTTGTCTGATCGAAATGCACAAACTGTGGTTTGAAGCGTTTCTCCCACTCATCATCTTCACGACATTTGGACACCAAAAAATCTAGCATCAATTCTTTCTTCATGTCTTTGTTTCTAAAAATAGAAAATTAAAAATAAATAATAATATTCGTTAAAAATGACTATTAAACTTTAAAAAATTATTATGTGAAAAATGTATAACATTTGAATTAGAATGGAGAAACTAGAGTAATTCAAATTCTTGGTAAATCTTTCTTTATAGAAGAAAATTAGTTTTTTAACACGATAATCAGGCCCCAATTAACACTCATGGAAACTTTTATCAAGAGTTGAAACAATTATATAAATTCGTATGTTGCAAATAAAATAAATCAAACTCTTCGATAGGAGTGCTTTTAATAGGTTTGCCACTGATGAGGTTATAGGACAAGACTTCCAAGTGCTGCTTCTTTTCTTTGTCATCCACCATTATACCACTTACCAAATCCTTGGCCTGAATCCTATCTATAGTTTCATTCTCTCTCGGCCTTGACGCTAAGAAATTGGTCTTCGAAAAGCGTTTTCCAAGATGGTGTCTTGGTTTTTTAGATTTGGATAATTTTTTTCTATTCTCCACAGAGGTATGCACCTGAAAAAGCTCTCTCCCCTCTTTGCTGGTGGTCGAGAACCGGTTGAGCATGTAATCTTTTTCGAAGAAGGGCTTGTGAACCCATCTGTGTTGGGTTTTGATATAGCTTAGTTTGATTTATTGCTATAGTTTAGGTCATAATGTATCGCTATTGATTGAGTTCAAGGAATTTACATGGTTTGCGTTTTAATGAATTGGTGCAACTTGAAACAACTCCCGTTTAAAATATAATCATAATAAATATCTAACAACAAAGAATGGTAATATAAGTTATAATGAATTTAAATTTAAAATACATGAAAATGAAAACTCACTGTTCAACCATTTTGCTAATTGAAGATTATTCACACTAAAAATTCACTTTGTCTCATTACATGAATACTTATAAGTTAACAAGTTACAATAAATTTATCGTTTTAATGGAAGGAATATTCTATGGGAAAATAAAAAATATGTTAAATCAAGGTGTTAAGTTTGTGGATTGCATTTTTGTCTTTGAGTTTTGATGTTATTGTTAAACTCACACCAACGTCAGAAGATTATGGTGCGGCTAACTTTTGACTTGTTTTAAAAATTCAAAATATTTTATATTTTTAGTGTTCTAATAATTTTTATTCATGAAAACTTTACTTTTGTAGATAAGACATGGGTGTAAAGATTATAAAAAATTTTAAATTTGAATACGATTTTTATTTTTTTGAGAGCTCAAAAAAAAAGGCAAAATAATTCAAAAATTTCTCGCAACGATGAATATAACCAAAAAGTGTACATTAACAGATAGATAGATAGATTGATAGATATAGATAGTTAGATGGATAGAGATAGATATTTAGAGATAGGAGTCAATCATGGCCAAGTCCTTATCATCCACATCTATCTCCATCTCTTCCTCCTCCTTACCTGCTGCTGTCTCCAATGATTCCACTGGTGCTGCAATATTTATTTTTAGTTCATATATTTCACTTTAGGTATGATTAATGAGAATATTTTGATGAAACACAACCTCAAAACAATTTATAACTATTTGAATATTCATCAGCAAAGCAAACGCGAATATATAATGACATACTATAAAAAGAACAAACACAGCATCAACAACTCCACAAACCATCTCTCTCCTCAAAGATGGTTCCTCCAGCATTGATCTTGATGGAGTCGTCAAAGTATTGGTTGGGATGGATCGTCATATATCTACTCCCTGTGAAACATCAGTAAGGCATATCATCGTTATATTGTGTTGTAGAACTTAGACATTTAACCATTTCTCAAACTTCTGACTCAAGTAAAAAGGATAGATAAATGAACAGATAGATAGATAAATAAATAAGTAAATAAATAAACAGATAGCTAGATAGATAAATAAACAGATAGATAGATAGATAGATAGATAGATAGATAGATAGATAGATAGATAGATAAACAGATAGATAGGTAAATAAATAAATAAACAGATAGATAGATAAATAAATAAACAGATTGATAGATAGATAAATAAACAGATAGATAGATAAACAGATATATAAATAGATTGAATGAACAGTGCTATTGGAACCTGCATATTTAGGATGTCGAACTTCAAAAAGCCTGCCACAGGCCAGCTGGTGATGTCCCCTCTTTGCCAAGTCTGATATCTGTTGTGACAATAAAGATAATAAATAATAAAATTAAAAAAATAATAATGTCACAAAAATAAAAAAACAACAAAACACCAAAATGTTGAACAAAGCCTGAATCAGGTAACTAATTAAATTTTCAAAAGTTTTTGTACCATATTAAAACTCAAGTTGTCATATTAATCAATGATAGTTGGCCATTAAGGGCGTTACCTTTTCATTTGGTGCAACTAACATCAAAACTCAAGAAACAAAGAATCTTGACTCTTGACCCTTACTGACCTCATTAACATGGTCTGATGAGATGTTCAGAGATTTCAACTTTGACCTCAAGTTATTGGTGTCATATCGTTTGAATGGGCAGCCTACATTGATAACAGTTATTTCATTAATTACAACATAATCATCAACAATAATAATAAAACCAAAACTAACAACAATAATGCATATAAAATGAACTAAAATAACAACAATAAGCAGAACAACACAACAATAAAAACAAAAAACAACAACATACCATGGCAGTCTCCAGGGCCAGAGTTGTTGTTGCTGATGATCTTGGAGCAGGAATATGGCTTACCTGCGATCCTCTTTCCTTCCTTGCCGTAGTTGTAGCGAATGTTATAGGCATAGTGCTTGTAGAACTGGTGGTTTAATTGAAAAAATAATAATGAAAAATACAAGAATGTATATTACTATTTTTATGATTTCTATAAATCTCATTAAGTTATTACTTTGTATATTATTCAAAAAATATTATCAATATGATTGAGATCATTGTATCTGTTATTATTATTTTATTATTAAAACCATCATTATTTTTATTATCCTTATCATTTTCATCATCAAAAATTTTTTTAACAACCTTATCAGCATCCATGGATTTGGTGAACTCCTTCTTCCAATATTGCAGTGAGTCATCAAGACTCAGACCTACAGCTTTCAAGAACAAGCCTGGAAGTGATGATGATGATGTTTATAAAAGTTTTATGGTGGGTGGATAGTAGGGTAAGTAGGAAGACAAGTGATTGGTTTAAAATAAAAAGATTTGATGAATGAATACAAATATGTATATATTTAGATAGATAGGTAGATAGATACCTAGTTGTAATCTGCCAAAGTGCTTGAGATGGTGTTTTTGTTGAAGTTCTTCATGCAGCTGAGACATACATAAAGGAAAGTTTTGGCGGGAAAGCTGGAATAATAAAAATTTAAACTAAAAATAATCATTAAAAAATCTGTGCCTAACATTTTTTTTGATCAAATAATTAATAATCATTAAATGATAATCCTTATAATGGAAAAAATTTTTAAAAATCAACCAATAAGAATCCAAAAAAAACACTGACGTCATCAACCATATCAGCTGTGACTTTTCTATCTGAGTTGCTCTGGTATTGACTTCCTATAATAATATTAATAATAAATGAACATAAATAATGAAAAAATTAATTATAGAAATAATAGCAAAAAAATTTTAACAATAAGAATAATAATAATAAAAATTGAAGACCAGAAGGGTCGGAGGAGGCGAGGTTGTGCAGGAATACATGGATGCGAGGGTCATTGCTGAGTTGAGATATGTTCCTAGACATCAACTGACAATCATAATAATAACAATATCAATAAAATAATAAAAAAAACAATAAATCTGCCAAAGTTATAATTGTATTGTTAAAAATAATACAAAAACAACAATAAAAATAAAAATAATTTTGGTGTTATATAGAGTTGGGATTTTTGATCAAGTTTTCAAGGTGAAAATAAAATTGAAAAATAAAGAGAAATTATTAGTATGATTGAAATGAGTTCTCAAAACCATTTGCAAACCAACTCACAGCTAGATCTTTGGATAGATGGCTGCGAAAGACTTTGGCAACTGAGTGCACAATATCGCATTGTTGTACGAAGGCCCAACCCCTGCTCAAAAATACCTGGTGATTACGAACCAATGTCACTACTTCTGTGAAGTGGACCTGTGTGGAGTTTGATGAAATTTTATGAGATGGGTTGAGTTTAATGTTGTGTAGTGACTGAAGGAGAGTATAAACATTTGGGTTCATAGAATGTTAATCCAGATTTAAATAATAAAAATGCCTGTAGCTCTACCAGCATTGAATCATACAGCTTTTTATAATAAATACTGACAAACAAAAGCATTGCCAAGGTTTGAACCCTATGCATTTGAGTTGGCTTCCTAAACTCTGACCTTATAGAAAGTACAGTCCTTGAAATTATCAGCATCCAGATGATAAATGGTATTGATTAGTTCATCTTTATGTTGCTCCTTCTCTTCCTTAGATACCTGTTCGTTGAGATACTTTGTTGTATTATATCATTACTGTCCAACCCATGCTAGCATGGGAACTGATGCTATGATGGATGTAAATAATGTTGATAATGTAGAAGCAGATATGTTGCGTCACTGTCTTATCATCAAATGATACTGATTATTATAGATGGCTATTTTTTCACTGGGTTAAGTAGACCCTGATGTCAGCACTAATAAATGCTTTGATGCTGAAGTATATAAGACCCCACCAGTTTATATGAGAGGTTGTTGAGTTTGAAGAAATCTTCAGTCTGACTGCGTGTCAGTTGCACAAACCTGTGATGAAAGAGATCTGTTTCTTGGTCTAGCAACCATTTGCGCAGCTCTAGTCTGTTCAGTGCATTGGTAGTGATTGATTTTTATAAAGATTGAACATTTTATAAAAATTATCTGAGTTAGAATTATCATCATCACCTTCTTCATGATCTCAATTTATGGGGTTAATTTTGAACAAAAAAAATATTAATAACCACAAAAACTAACGATTTACAGAAGGCAAGTCTGAGAACGAAGTGTGAGATATTGTCAACTTCTCTGAGGTTCAATGTGTTTTGCTAGGTGGTTGGTAAGAGTGTGAGACTTTTGGAAAAACAAATCAATGAATAAAACATCATACTACTTGCTCATTGACCTACCTATCTAAAAGCTGTCATCTATTTATCTTCTTATCTGTGTTTAACTATCTATCTTTTTATATTATGCAACTTGAAATAATAAAAATAGATAAATTAAAGATACTTTAAAAATTATAATAAGATTTATAACCTGTAATAATAGTATAAATTTTGAGATAAAAAAAAATTTAATAAAATTTAAAAACCTGATCAGATTTTCTGAAAAAGTTTTTGAGAGAACCTTCCCTAGTGGCTGTATTCAGTTCATTCCTCATTGCTTCCATGTATTCCACTGAACCCTTCACAAACTGCCTTCCTACTTTCTCCACTGCTTTGAGTACTGGGTAAGATGAGTTATTTGGTAGATGTATTTATGTTGAATTGAGTTTAATTATTATTGCTTTATTTATTTTTAAGTTTTAAGAAGTTTGTTTCAATTTTTTTAAATTTGTTCAAGCTAGATAGCGTATGATCATGAATATACTTCAAGTTGGCTTAGTTTTATTGATGTAAAAAATATTTTTATAATGGTTTTACTTTTCAAGCGGTCCAGAGCATAGTCTTCGAAAGCTTGCAGTTGGATGGTTTCGGTTGGAGGAGTTTTATAAAAATACAAATTGTGTGCAAACTCTGGTCTTGCAAAAAGTCTACGAGCTTTTTTAATTTTCTTAAATGTTATATCCATTGTTGATATTAAATATTTTTATATTCATATCACGTAGCACTTAATAGTGAAATTAATGAACGCGCCAAGTTAAAGGTAAATACCAGTTCTAAAATTAATTTTTAAATTTCTATAAAAATCGTCATAATATGCAAATTTAAAAAAATTTGATTTTTCATTAGGTTATGTTTTCTTGTAGTTAAAAATTAATTCTCTCACAATAAAAGTACAAGGCTGTAAACGAAATTGCCCTAATTTCATGATGATGAGGACAACTATGTTTGTTTCGAGTCATGTATTTTGTATTTATGGAAAATGTATCTTCACTAGCGAGTTATATGATTAAAATATTATTTTTTAAGTGCATTGTTATCCAGTAAAAATTTCAATTAAGACGATAAAATTGATTTGTATGCAGATGATAACTTTCCTTAACGACGTTTTCAAGAATTTCAACCTCATCACTAAAAAATATGAAGTTTTCATAAGTACTAAAAATGTAGGTTCTACCGAGATTTGAACTCGGATCGCTGGATTCAAAGTCCAGAGTGCTAACCATTACACCATAGAACCAACTTGTTATCAGCTGCTAATTTTAATCTAAGAAAAAGTTTTAAAAACTGCTGAATTAAAGTCAACATATAACTATAAATTAAATGATGAAACACTTAATAAGCCAATTAAAGATGGCTTAAGTGGTTATTACTAAACCAGCCAAAACACATTGTCGTCATACAGGCGGTTTTGCAGTCTCAACTTGGAAGTTTTTTAAAAAAAATGATGAAAAACTTTCCATTTTTCTATTTATAGTCAGACTTTCATAAACATTCGAAATAATGCTCTTTAATACTAAAACGTAGGCGATACATACGTTTTAAACCTCGGTTTACTAAAAGAAACAACGCTTAATAGTATTTATTTACAAAAGAAAAATTAAAAAGATCAAGATTTTTTCCACAAAGGAGTTTTGGTCTTGGAGGTGTTCATGAAGTGGCTCAACTGGTACTCCATATCGGCACTTTCGTCTTCAACCGTGCCCCTCATCAACTTGAACACTGGCCAGTCAGCATTAAATTTATACTTGATCTTTATCACACTTATTAATTTTCTTAAGCATATTTTGACGTATTGAAAATTTTATACAGAAAAACTTTGATTCTATAAAGAAATTTAATTTGATAAATTTAAATGATAACGAACGTTTCATTTCAAACCGAGGTCCAACTTCCGTCAATGTGAATTTCTTTTCTACTTTCTTGGAAGTGTGATGTCTGACGAAATTATTAGTTTAAATTTCTTGTTTCATTTGAAAAAAATTATTTTGATTTTCAATCCAAAAAACTATTGATTTAATATATATATATATATATATATATATAGCTAAAAAAAGTAATAAATTAGTCCATTAAATAGAAATTTGAATGAAAAGAAAAAATCACCAAAAAACCTGAATGAAATGTAACAGCCATCTTGTGAAGTGAAACTGACAATTCTTTTTGAGGTGTCCTTAGCCACAGGAAACAGATACTTGAGAATGTCTTGCAGCTGTTCACCAATCAATAATTTAATCAACCAGTACCATTACTTTTCAGTTATTTTACCACATTAATAAGTAGATATAACAAAAATATAATTTTTATAACTGCAAAACTACTTCAATGGGATATTAAAAAAAAACAAAAATGTCTAAAGTCTATTAGAAATGTGACAATGAAAACCATAAAGGTTGATAACACCCAATCTTAACAAAGATAAAGACAATCCATACTAAGTAGTGGAGCTTTAAAATTATTTCTTAAAATAAGAAACAAATGTTAAAAATTGCCTTCCCCCCACCTACCCTCATAGCCAGGTCAGATGTGAAGCCATCAAACATAAGAAGAGGAAACTCTTCAGACATCTTGCCTACATCAGGAATGTCATGCCTCATGACCACATTTGAGAGGTTCAGGTAGGCAGTGGGACCATATGGTAAGTGACATATAATCATCTCATCTGGTATAAGTGTCGAAAATTTAATATATAATTTGTGGCAATATTTCATCTATACAATTTTGAAATTCCTTTATAACAATGAAGATTAATTTTTATAAAAGTGAAAGACTTAAAATTAAAATCATTTTCACCTGGATTTCCTCTGGTTTCTGATAGGAGAATGAGGTCAGTGTATTCATTAGCTCGAAGCGCAGCCATCAAAGTTTTCAGATCATGATTACCTCTGTTGATTTTCTTGGTATTTGGGAACAGCAGTCGAATTTCCTGAGCATTGTATCAAAATTTCAATAAATATTACACTATGCTTATGATATGCTAAAGCAGTTTTTGATGAAATATTAAACTATTAAATAACTATATAAGCATAAACTGACAGAAGCAAACTGCACAAGTCTCTTGCCAGGATCTCTAGAGGTTGTGACAAGAACTTTTGGGTCTGAAACTCCTGACCATTTGTATTCATTATCTTCTTGAGTTGTAACTCCTTTTAGATAATTTTGAATATGAGTTTGAAAACCGAAACTAGAATCTAATTTAAACTATTTTTTCGGAATTTACCTTCTCCTCCTTCGTCTTCCCAAGCAATGCTTTTGTACGTTTCAATTCCATCCTTTTGCAAATGAGTAGGAAGTTTTTTTGATTCTGAAAAAAAAATATTTAAAAAATTTTTTTAATACTTACATTATACGTTTCAACAAACCATCTACAGATTTTTTGACGATTTGTTTATTTTTGAGAATTGTAGAATCCCTATCTTCAATGGCTCGTCTGTAAATGAATTCTCGTCTTTCTCTCCTCTGGCGTTTTAACTTTGAAAAATATACAACTATCATTTAAAAATTAAAAAATTTTATCATGCTTAGAAAGCGATAATACCAACCATTTTGAAAAAAGTCTATGCAAAGATACAACAAAATTTAGAATCAAATGAGAAAATCTCATGATCAAATAAATCTTATGTTATTTATTTTTTTTTTATACCTCAAATTCGTTAAAAAACTTTTTGGCTAAAAAAATGTTTGTTTAAAGAAATTATTTTTCAATATTTTGTATAAGTCGTCAGGCACTGCTTTTCTGATATGCCGACATAAAATAATTGACGAAACAAATCTTTAAAATATTTAATACTTAGTCACATTATAATCCTGTTCTCAATTCATTCGTGGCCCTCGGATATCCAGTCTATAAAGGCTAGACTGTTAAATTGAAAGCTGGAAAGTCTATACCGAGCGTCAATAACTGGGATAATTTAATTGGGGCCACAATAACTTCAGAAGGCTTGTACCTATGTAGAATCTAGATAAGCGGTCCGAAGTTTTATATTCAACTGATTTTTCAATATTCATTAAAGATAATTTTTTAAAACTACCATGAAATTTACAACAATATATAAAATTTTTATTAATAATTTAAAAACGTACATCATCGTCAGATTACACAATAAAAAAATTATCGTCAATATTTTAAACAGGCGATAAATCAATAGACTTTTACAAAAGGCACATATAGTGAAAAGTGTTAAAAATGTCATGAATTATTTCTCTTCTCCAATTGTGAAGTCACCCATGTAGATACGACGTCTTTTTTGCAGTGGTTGTACAATCGCAAAAATGGGTGATCAATTAAAGCTTCTGGCTTTGGTCTTTCTTGTGGTTCCTTCTTCATGCATTTGGAAACAAAATCAACAAAATGAGCAGAGAAGAGATCTGAGGGAAGAACTGGTGGTTCTTCAAGAACAATGGATCTCCACACTCCTATGCTCTGTCCATAAGGAAAATGCCCAGCAGCCAGTTCAAAGAGAGAAACTCCAAGACTCCAGACCTCAGAATGGATGCCATAATCATGTCCTTGAATGCGTTCAGGAGCCATATAAGCATTTGTTCCAATGAAAGTCTTTGCAATGGAATCAATGAGCTGTACACTGACTCCAAAATCACATAGCTTCACAAGGCCTTCTGTGTTTATTAAGATGTTAGATGGTTTCACATCTCTGTGAAGTATTTTGAGAGACCAAAGGTACGTGAGACCTCGAACCACACATGCTGACACACTGCCTAATATTTCTTCAGGAATGTGTTCATATTTGTCTAAAGAACCACCATCCATATACTCAGTACAGATGCATATATTATTGTTGTAGAAAAAGGCGCCTATAAATGAAATAATCACATCACATTTGCACTGATGAAGAACACCCAACTCTGAGATAATTTGTTCTTGTGATTCCCTGGTCACATCCAGTGGTATCAACTTGACAGCCATCTTTTCTTGTGTAGTTGTGTGTTTGCCCAAGTAAACAGAAGCACAGTTTCCTGAGCCAAGTAATGACAAGATTTCCACATCTGAAACATTCATGGCACCAACTTGTAGAATCTCTCCAATGTTTTCTGACTTTTTGTTGCTTCCTTCTACTTTTATCACTTCCATGCACTCTCGAACATCCACTTTTAATTGTTTCTTCTTTTTTAGTGACTTTTTTAATTTGGGGTAGATATAAAGAGCTTGTGGCTCCATGTGTTTGTAGCAGTGTGAAGAAAGCATTACAATAAGTTCTTCATCACTCCTTACTGTTATCAAGTCACCATCTTCATCCCTGTAATCGAAAGCTAGCAAGTTCTCATTGTTTAATTGTTTACAAATAAAACTGATGAGGTTTTGAAAGTTAATGTCTTCAAATCTTTCAACGACTAAGTCAACGAAAGTTTCATTTTCATTAGAAGCAGCGATCTTTATTGTCAGTGGTAAAATTTTATGAGCCATATTCCAATAACATTATTCAGCTCGGTATTTTAAACTCTGTATTAAAAATTTTAATTGAATTACATTTCCATCTAACAAAGTAGCTTATAAACAATTTGGTAGTTTTGAAGGTGTCTATAAGAAATATTTATCAAATGCAATTGTTTATTCAATCTATGAAATTTATATAAATTTTTAATATTTACAAATAAATCAAATGTAGAAATCAAGTCTGAATTTCTTTGACAACTATGTGTACATAGAGAAGATAATGTTGAAAAGTTATGAATTTAAATATTTTTCATGTATGTATGTTTTTCTAGTAAGATTATTATAATCAAACAGTTTTATACAGTTTCACAGAAACTTATTCGTGTAAAGGCTAGGTACGAAAATTATTCCAACTAAAAACCAAATTCAATCCAAAACACAAAATTAGAAACGCTAATCAAATTTTGTTTATCAGAATAAAAAATTTTCACTACTTTGAAGTATTAAAACAAGGATCATTAAACGTTCTAAGTTTTAGAAATTATTTGAAGTAGTGCAATGATGCTCGTGCAGCCAATCTTTCATCTGGTACCCGCATTTTTGGAATAGAGTTCTTTCCTTTTAGCCAATAAGTTTCCATTTCTCCCTTGCCCTAAAAGGGTCAATATTTATGGCCGGCTTAGTTAATAATGTTGTATTTATGAAGTTACCAGCAGCCGTACTTTACCAAAAAGTTAATGAAACAGCCTGGTTTTTTAGAAAAAAATCTTATTTTTATGAATTCTCAAAATTCCTTTTAGAACTATTAAAAATAATATTGACTTTAAGACATGAACTACTTGTTACCTTGATATTCAAAACGCCTCTGTATTTCAGCTCGAAGAGTTTGTCAAGTCTCAAAGCGGTGCTTGCGCTCAAATGGACCTTCAGAGCTGTGTTTTTTCATTCACATTACAGCTATAAGTATTCTATAACAAGAAAAATAACAGCAAAATAATGGAAATCTGATAGCAAAGGTCAGGTATTTGATTTTCCAATAAAATTCTACAACATGGTAACACTACCCCACATAAAAGCAATAAGAATAACTAACCATATCCACTCGTTTGCATTCTAGATGCAGTGTTCACACTATCGCCATACACACAATATTGAGGCAGACTGGTCCCTAGAACACCCGCCACTACAGGCCCTGCACAGCAGGAAAATCCATTTCAAAGCTTTTATCCATATAAATACGTGCCTTGATATTGTTTTGTAGCTCATCAGCGTTTTCATCGGTTTAACAATATCACCACGATACAATATATACCAGTATATATTTTATATCAGTATGAAACACTGTGTTACGTGGTATAACAACGAAAACCACCAAAATCCTCTGTAACCGGTATGAAGGCCTATTCTGATTTGCAGAATGTTGTCTTCGGTGCCCGGTACTATAAGTTGATCAATGAGACTGAACATGTCTAGGGCCATGGTGGCCATTTCGCTGTTGTGTGGTTATGTGCTTGTGTTGGAGATGTACTGAAGCAACGTGAACCATGATAACACATGATATTGGAGTTTTTTTTTAAACGAAGCTTGTGGGATATTTTTTACATTAGTTATCTGAGGATGATATAGAAAATGTATCGAAAAGCTTTGTCTCAACAAAATGTAATATAGTGTAATCAGTATTTATAAAGCGTTTTTCCTTGTAGATCGGAGCGCTTGATACAAATTTTATGTAGTGAAAACAGACTGTGGAACAGGTGCTAATTGATTGAACCCGGTAACTCTAGACAAGTAGTCTAATTCTCTACCTTTGAGCTATACGGGTCGGAAAAACTTAAATGATGTCTTATTTTTATGATTAAAATTTTGGACGCTAATTTTTTACACAATGAAATTTAAAAATAAATTTTAAGCTAACTCAGTCTCTCAAAACCTCAATATTGAATTTTTTCCCACCTGGCATGATGCTGAATCACCTTTGGAGCTCCGCTCACCGCCATGTATATATCTCGAGTTGTGCCAAACTGCATTTTATTGCTCATTGCATTTATTTAATTCATAGGTTTATATCATTTGGTTTCTTAGGGTATTTTAAATGATTTACGGTTGTTAAAAATTTTTCTTAGATCCATATAAGCAAAATAACAAGTTGATTCTATGGTGTAATGGTCAGCACTCTGGACTTTGAATCCAGCGATCCGAGTTCAAATCTCGGTAAAACCTATATTTTCAGTACCTTGAAAACTTCATATTTGTTAGTAATGAGGTCGAAATTCTTGAAAACGTCGTTAAGGAAGGTTATCACCTGCACACAAATCAATTTTATGTCTTTATTGAACCTTTCATGACCGACTAATTTTTAAAGATGTACATGCATAAAACAATTTTCAACAAAATTATTCATATTCCCAAAAATTTCAAAAATCATTACTCTTACACATCTAACATTTTTGATAATATATATATAAATATTACAATATTACCACGATACAATAGGTACAAGAAAGCCAGTATGTATCAATAAACACACTTTGGCATATCTACCTCCGTGGGATCTCTGTTTTTGCAAAGTTTATTGAAGCCCACGATGTCTGAGAAGTAGACTGTACTGCTTTCAAACTCCTCCGGATCGACAGTTTGGTTGGCCAGCAGAGATTTGGCCACTTGTCTGTGAGGCCGAGAAGTTTTTAGTATTAGGTGAATTATTTTTAATCAATTTTTCGTATCTACTTTTGAAAAAATTTATTTTTCATTAAATAGAATATTGAAATAGAAATTAATAAACATACTTTGGTAGGATGTTAAAGACTAGGGCTTCTACTTCTTCTTTCTTGGCTTGCAGATCCTTAGTTCTCTTGGCTACCATTGACTGCAAGCGGTTGTTCAACTCACGCAGTTTTTCCAAGGTAACATCCATTCTATGGATCGTTCTGAAAAAATCTAATATATTATAATTATCACGTTTATTTTTTTATAGTATATTTCTTTGAATTCATTTATTCGAAACAAACTTTATAAATGCCACTTTTAAGATGGCAGTACACCAACCTCCCTTTAGCCATACGCTTGATTTCCAGACAAAGAGTTTTGAAAGTAGGCCGGTAGCTTGGGATTTCATGCCAGCAGCTATTCAAAATGTTCACCCACCCTTCCGCTATGTCTCTCAGCTTGGGTCGGACCGGTGACATCATATCTCCTTCTTCTATCTTTTTCAAGATCTCTGCAGGTCCAACATTCACAAGAAGAGTTTGGCAGTTTTTTTTTAAAAACTCAAATAATTTTTAATTGCATACACACATATAGAACAGATATAAAACATCATCAGATAACACACACAAACTCATGATATTTGAATAACACACCATTTTTCGTTTATTCAACGCAAAAACTCTTAGACAGAAACAAATGATATAACATTGTACAACAGTAAACTCTTACAGTACACAAAAAAAACGACGTAATACTGACGGGAGACAGGCTTTTTCTTCCTCTCATAGGCGTATGGAAGATCCCAGGTTATGATTTCATGGGTTATAATGGCAAAGGCATACACGTCTGCCTCTACGGTTCCCTAAGAGAATAATTATGCGGTAATTTACAAAATGGGGTTGATTCAAATGAAGAAAGACGTTTGAAGTGAGTGTATATAGGATGATTATGATGATGATGAAGATGATGAGAAGGATAGAAGTGGTAAAATACGTCATGAAGGAGATAATAACAATAAAACTCAATGGATTAGGTAACACTTAATGTATTCAATAGACCACCTTGTCTGAGGACATGGATCTGAGGATTTCAGGAGCCGTGTACAAGAGGTCATCAGCTGCCAGTTGAAAATAATTACACTCACAATATATTATCGAAAAAAGATTAAGAAATCAACGAAAGCCACTGAAGTGCTAAAACTCTAAGATTCGAACTCAGAAGCTAGTGGTTGAAAGTAAAGACTCTACCACTATGCTATCCAAGCAACCAAATCTATTGAAAATAGCAAAAAACCTACAGCTTTTATGGACATTGGAAACTTTTTCCGCCTGCAACGAGGGTACTCCGTAGTCAGTGATCTTGCACGTCCAACCTGTGATAATTATATTATTATTAATAATAAATGAACAACAACAGCAACAGCAAAACCAATAATACCCCCACCATAAACAAAAACAACAAGAACAACAACAGCAAAGACAACAACAACAATAGCTAACGGTTATCAACGACGCAGTTCTTGCTGCTCAAGTGCCCATGGTACTTGATCACTGTTCTATGTAGATACTCCATGCCCTGTAATGGGGGAGCTATCGACAGTAGATTCCCGAGTTTAATTTTTTTATTGTCTTTTTTTTTAGTTTTTCTAAATTTTAATAATCATTAATTGTTTTAAATCGTTTTTAATCATAATTTTTATTCTTATTTTATCACCATTAAAAAATATTTTTTTTAAACACTGAAAAAATAATCAAATAACAATAACCAACAATGGTGATATCAAGGAGGAAAGATAACTTATTATCGCCACTATGCATGTGCTTAGCAGAATCTGTGATAAGATCTCGTATGCTCCCGAACTTGTTGTACAAGTAAACCAAGCAGCAATTAGGCATTTCGAGGCACACGCCCAGAAAGAGGTTCAGATTTTGGTGTCTTATGTTGGTCAGCTGAGAAGTTTTTTGGTTTGTTTGAGATTATGTGTGTGATACTTATTGTATTTTGTATGGTATTTGAAATATTTTGTCTTATATATGATTTTTTATATTATATATCTAGGTTTTATAGAATAAATAATATTAATGAATATATCATATTATATATGTGTTTATATTCTATACAAAAAGATATAAATCTATGGGTTAACTACAATCCTTCATATTATAAATACGAATACATCTTTGAGCTCTGAGAGGAATTGCTTGTTTCTGAAGTTGACCCTGTTGATGTTTGAGTTGATCCTCAAAATGCTGCACACTTGAGTCTGTGTGCCATGGGAACCAGGATCAATCAATAGGAATGAAAACATAGATTTGAATGGAAATCAGATATGAATAAGAGTATGTACCCGAATAGAAGCATATACAGCTTGAGAAAACACTATAGAAATATGGATAGTTATATAAAACAAAACAGGGCTCTATGTAGTTAGAGATTAAAATGGGAATTTAATTATAAATGGAGATACAAATAGTTTGAAAGAGCAAATAGAAATAAATATATTTAAATGGGAAAATATATAGTTTAATAGAAAAAAAATATTTTGCAGCCATTCACTCAAAAAGTGAGTGTTTGGATGTAAATGCAGGTTTTGAATGAGAATATAATGAATGGAATCAGAACTAGGCTCATGTAAACCAAAGCCGAAGAAACAACCTTGTAAGTGCCAACTTCTGTGTAGAACTTCAACGAAGATACGTTTTTGACCCCAGCTGGTTTTTTGTTTTCAGTTTGGTTCTTTGAGTTTTTTGTCAATATATTCGATAATTTTGGGGCTCTCTTCACCAGTGACGGTGATTTTCTGTTTAGGTTTGTGTTGATACTACCCCTTGTGTCTGGCCTGCTTAGATTGCTTCTCAAGTTCGTCAAATAATTATTTTCGTTTTTGTTGACTTTTTCGAGGCACTTGTTGATGTTGTTAAAAGTGATGTTGTTTTGAAGATGGTCTTTAAGAGCTTTGTGGTCAATTATTTTGGGCTTTTTAAGCAGGTTTCCAATGAAAAGACTTTCAACTGTTTTTTCGTCATCGTTTTCATTTGACACCAAAGAATTGACAAAATCTTCAAGATCATCATCATCCCCATCTTCTTCTTCTTCTTCTTCTTCTTCTTTTTCTTTTTCCCCTTCTTCATCATAATAATATTCCTCATATGCCTCATATTCACCCTCTTTTTTGAGATTGTTCGAAAACGCTCTATTTTGGAGGTTGTTGCTGTAGTTACTAGTTTGAGTTTTTTTCTTTGAATGAGTTTTCTTCTTGTACTTCAACTCATTCTTACCATCTAAAGAGGCCTTGAAAAACTGCTGCTGTCCCTTGCCCTCCTTACCTGTATCGATGCCCATTATGATGTCAGTTAAACAAAAAATAAGAATCAACATTGAAAGCCAAAAAAACTGAAATAAATTGAAATTCAAAATAATGAATAAAAACAAGCGACAATGAGCAACGAAATAAAATTAACAGAACAACAATGAATAAAAAAAAATAAAATAATAATAATAATAATAAAACAACAATAATAATGATGGTTTTCGAGCCTGCAGCCATGTTTATTGGTTGTTTTGCTTCTTGGGCCAGCACATTATGTTCGTCAAACTGCAAACATTGCTCAACATAAACATACAGACAATGATTTTTCACTATTCATTTTTTACATCATCTTGTACGTTGGTACGAGGATGACCCTTGACTAACTATGAAAGCATCTCATACATTGATTTTTGACGTAAAATAGCCGAAAATCAATATAATAGAAACAAACACTATGGCTTATTGAGAAACTTAATACAGGAAGCTTCTCGTGAAGATATTTTACATTATGTGTGAACACGAAAAACATCGTGTATTAAGTTTCTCAATAAAACATAGTGTTTGTTTCTATTATCATATATTGATACATATTATTATATTCTCATACATCGATCTTATCTGGGGTAGAAATCTCGTGCCATTTTATTTTGAATACTTCCACTTCTGTCGACGTTTCTGACATGTTGTCTAAGTTGCTGTATATATGCGTGTTTGTTTGTTCTTTTATATGTTTGTTCGTTTATATGTTTGTATGTCCATTTATAATACTTAGTTAGTAACACAACGAATCAATAATAGTAAACACACAGAATTCTGGAAGCCCAAAAAATGATCCAAACAATGGTGGCAATGAACGTGTAGACCTTCCCAAAACTCCGTTTTTCCTCTTTCACTACTGTATGTTTGTGTGTTTTTTTGTATTTTTTTTTGTTATAATGGTTTTATTCTTACATTTTTATTGAGTTGTATATTTTTGAATTTTTTATTTATTTCCAATGTAGTATATATATGATACTTGTGTATTTGTGTGTGTTGTGTTGAGCATCCACAAACACATATGAAAATAAGAGACAGTGACACACAATATATAGGTATGCTCTATAAAGAAAAACAAAAAAAACCTTTCTCCAAAACAATTGAGCGATGATCCTCTGCCTTAGAAAAAGTATTGCTTTTTTTGGCAGAAGTTGCTTCAAAAACATCAAAAAAGTCATCTTTGAAGTTTCCCACCCACCGAAATATCCCTGTGTCCCGAGAAGAGTCATATTTAGTTGTTAGTATATGCAAATTTTAATTCTATGTGTTGTTGAACTCCACGTTTTAAAATTTTTTGGGTGCTTCATTTTTTTACTTAGCCACAGGTTGAGGTATAGTAAGGTATGTGGAATGGTGTTTAGTATCAAGTTTTTGAATGTTAAACAAAGGTTCATCTTAAATATGATATATAAACCATCTTCTCGCAGAAGCTTGATTGGACGTTTAGATTGCAGAGAGTCATCTGAAAAGCATCAACTACCTCATCAATTAGTTCAGCATCATGAAAATTTTCCAATCCTTAAAACTCACAGATTGGAAACAAAAAATTGGTTGAGATTATTAATTGAATGTTACTTGTAGGTTTCAAAAGGTAAACAAGGTAAGGCATATAATAATTAAAAAATTTCTCTTCTTCGTATGTGATTGAAGTATACCTGACAAGGAGATAGATAAATAGATAAATAGATAGATAGATAGATAGATAGATAGATAGATAGATAGATAGATAGATAGATAGATAGATAGATAGATAGATAGATAGATAGATAGATAGATAGATAGATAGATAGATAGATAGATAGATAGATAGATAGATAGATAGATAGATAGATAGATAGATAGATAGATAGATAGATAGATAGATAGATAGATAGATAGATAGATAGATAGATAGATAGATAGATAGATAGATAGATAGATAGATAGATAGATAGATAGATAGATAGATAGATAGATAGATAGATAGATAGATAGATAGATAGATAGATAGATAGATAGATAGATAGATAGATGGATAAATAAATAGATAGATAGATAGATAAATAGATAGATAGATAAATAAATAGATAGATAGATAAATAGATAGACAGATAAATAAATAGATAGATAGATAGATAGATACTGACATCGGCTCCATCACCCCCTTCAACATGTATGTGATATCATAATCCATGTCTCTCACTATACTCCTCTTCTCTTTATCCTTAAGTTTCAAATATTCAAACCTTAATATAGTAGACTAGCTTGTGACAATTTTATTTAAAACAAGGTAATTGTTAAGCAAGGCCACCCCAAAGCCTTTCGTAAGACAACTTACACTCTCAAAGGGTCGCATATCTATTGTTTCTAATACGAGTAAGGCGTGGTTTCGATAGAAATTGACCAATTTGCATAATAAAAACTCAAACTTAATTTTTCGACTTACTTTCAAGAAAGCCATTCTGCCAGTTGCTAGGTTGATGTATGCATCACCTTCCTTACGCCCAAAAGGTACTGTATGTATTTACAAGAGTATAAAACTAATCTTTTATGCGATACTTTGGATTAAAATAGGGATTCAATGTAGATTTTATAATTGTGTTTCATATTTAAATGCACAATATTTACATAACCTTCAAAGACCCCTATAGCAACATGAACTTAAAGGAGTTTCTACAAACATTTCATATTTATACTCACACGCGTCAACTCTATCCATTTTCTCAAAGAAACCATGCACATCTGCAAAGTTGAAGCTGTTGTTTTTGAAGGTGCTGTTGACAGCTTCAGCTAAAAGGTATAAAGAGTCGTAAAGGAGAGCTGAGTATACGGACACCTCGCCCTGTATTTGTGGGTATTTAATATATTTTTTAACACTACTTTAAATACTCTTCTAATGAAATTTCATAGGTTCAGATTGGTAATCGAAATATCAAATCCGATTTTTTCACTCAAAGCGAAACTCCTTGACAAAAGAAGTTTTCGAAAGTTATTGTATAAATTAACATTTAAAAAAATAGAAACAAACAAAAGGCCCAAACTTTTAAATGCTTATGCAGATGTTTTGGTTGCATAGAGTTGTAATATTTGGTGTACTCATAAATAGACAAGACAAACTCATGGTATGTGAGGAGGGATGGTTTTTTGATGTTTATACTGATCATGCCTTCAAGACACTGGTACACCTTGTTTCGCTCCAAGGTCAGAAATTTCTCTGGGTTTACTATATTTTTGTAGGAGTGCCTATTTGATTCACTTTTAATTAGTTTTGTTAATTTGGTTGCAATAAAGTAAAATAAAAATTATGTTTATCGGATGTAGGGTGTAACAAAAAATATGTTTGCTAAGAATAAATTGTTGCACGTGCTTTTTATTGGTTATAGACTTGGCAAGAAAATTTTTGATGGTAAAATAACCATTCATTGTTGAAACATACCATTATCAAAGTGGTGTAGCATTGACATTTATTACTAACCGTTTGTGAAGTGGTGAGCGATGAAGACATGCTTGTTATAGTTATATTTATTCATTCCCTCGTCAAAAGCTGCTTTCATGATTTGAACAGTAGAACAGTCAGCCATGAACAAAATGAACACTAGGGGTTTTACAATGGTGGCTTATGGTTGGGGTTTAAATGGCATTTTTATCAAAACTCGAAATATTTCATATGAATACCGTTAGCTTTATCCTTGTATTGTTTAAGGAGTTTGCGATAACCCTTGTAGTGTATGTCGATTGATTTGGTACGGTAACTGCACCCTTGCACAATCTCAGACCCCACAAGCTTCAAACCAAACTCATCAAACTTTCTTCTAAGTACTGATGTAAGAAAAGTGTTTTCTCTATCCGGAGTTGTAAGAATGACTAATCTTTTGCTGAATTCCATTGTTTCTATAAAAGCCATCAAGGTGTCAATTAACCTCAAACCGTTACCAGACATTTTTATCATATTTCCTGAATCCCCAAAGGGTACATTCGTGTTAGAGAAAAGACAATTCAATGCAAAGATTGTGGCGTTCCTAGACTCTCTGTATAAGGAAGATAGAGCCCAACAGACGACATCACAAACAAAACCGATGATGAATGGAGGCTGTTTCACCATGGAAGTTTTCGATGCCTAAAAATATGTTGTAAATTATTCAAAATGCAAGCCATTAGAACTACGAGGTGAGATTGAATTCAAAAAAAAATATTTTAGTTTTTGGGAGATAAATTTATCTATCATTGTCAGCATGTAAAACATTTTTCGGAAAATTATGTCCCCGATGAAGAAGTTATAACGAGACTGGGTTTTATATGCAAAAGATCTCACTTGCTCATTATGAACTTTAAATTGTTTTGAATATGTTTCTGAGTATGGATGATAATGCTAAATTTTTATTATAAAAAAAATTCTTGGTTTGAGAAAAAGCTTCATAGTCCCCAACGTTGTATGAAACATTGCAAATCAAAATGACTTCTCAGCATTGAACGCTCCGATGTGTGAAAAGCAACGATTCAAAAGCGAAAATTTTAAATTTAAATTATATATCATTTTATGCTCCAAATTAATCGTCAGGGAATCGAAGAAGTGATCCAAAATGCCCCAACTTACACTTGGCTGGTTATATATTTGCAAAACTTTCTTGAGAATTTTTTCGCTGTCGCAGTAATTAGGAATGAGCCTTATTGTTGTCTCGTCTAAGCGTAGATACTTAGGGTCTATCAAATCCTCGTCATGGATACGTTTCAGGGCCAAATGGAGAGTAAGTTTCGTTTCGTCTTCATTCAGCCTAGTTTCTCCCAACATATCTAAAGGAAAAATGGCAACAACGTTGATGTTGGCTGCAAATGCGTCCCACGGTTTGGTGTGCATACTGTACGGACCTTCGATCGTGCCGTCTTCAGTGAAAGAGTAAACCAATACCACGCCCAACGCAAACAAAAATGCTAAATTCATTCTCTCAACTCATGCAAATTTTTGATCAAAACTTTGAAAAAATGAGAACTTTATTTATTTTTCAGTTGTGACGTTTTTGTAAATGTTAAAACTAGACTTAGTCTTTAAAAAAAAGGCTCAACTGAAAGTTTCCGATCTTGAAGATTTCCATCAGCGTGTGAATGTTTAGTGAGTAAAAATGCGGACGATGACGAGAAATGTTGTATGACCTCAAAACTTGCTGGTGGTTCTGTTATGGCATGAATAATTTTTTTAATAAAAAATAAAGATTATTTTTCAATCACGAAAAATAATTTTTTGAGTTTGAGATGAGATGTCTGAGGATAACAGCAAAAAGCTTGTTAAAGGTTTCGCTATACTGTATTTTGACTTACTTCATCATTCCCACTTTTATAAATATTACTTGAAAAACCCAATATGAAAAACACTTAAATAATTTCATAAAAATTTGAATAAAAATAAAAATTAAATTTTGATTCAAACCAAAACTTTGAAAATCTTTATTTTTGAACAAGAAGTTTAGAAATAAAAGACCCGTAAGACAATTGAAGGGATTAATGATTGGAGTTTCAAGCACATATAGATCAGAGAAACATTTCATACAAAAAAGATTATAAAACAAGCATTTAAAAGAATCATAGAAGCCGTGAAACAAATCAAAACAATGTATGAATCAAAAAAGGCACACTTTGGTAGCTTAAAATGATCGATAATTTAATGCATAATAAAATGATGCAAACAATTTTTGAATAATCTAAAAATTAAATTATAATCTGAAAACAAAGATTGCATTGAACTCAACTCAGAATAGAAACTGATAGATGATGAACACAAAAGAAAATAAAGCCAGTAGAAAAACTAGAAATTAAAAGCAAATGTGAAGGCCTCGTTACAACAGGATATGCTTCGATAATTTTTGATGGCGGTACAAGGAAGTAGGCATGAACGGATCCTTATACCGATCTCTGCAATATTATGATTTATATGGAAAATCGAAAAAATGGGAAACTTCATTGAATGAGTATGAAATAGGGTAAAGACAGATTTAATGTAAAAATTCAAATTTCTAAATTCTACTACTACTACTACTACTACTACTACTACTAAAATAATAATAAAAATAAGACTGACAGAGGGACATGACAGAAACCAACTCCTCCACGGCCTTGTTCACTCCCTCTGCAGATCTCATCAGCTCTCCCACTCTGTTCTCTGCAGTTCAATAATAATAATTAAAAAAATTATAATATTAATAATAATACAACTAATGACAAAAGTAATAATAGTAATGATAATAAAGCTAACAATGACCGTAAAAACAACAAAAATAAAAAATAAAAACAATAATAATAAAAGAAAGATGAAACAGATAATAAAACGAAAGTCACCCGGCGTGTGGTTGGTGGGAGGTGAGTAGTTGGTGAGAGGTGGGTAGTTGGTGAGAGGTGGGTGGTTGACGAGAGCCTTGGTTGTGGAGTGTTGATTCGGTGCTTGCTTCGGAGAATTCTGGAAGAATAAAAAAAATTATTCATACAATAAAATAAAAATAGTAATAATAACAATAATAATAAAATTTGAAAATCATAACAAAAAAAAATCAAAACAATAATAAGATAATGAACTAATAAGTATATCCACCAATGAATGAATGCAAGAATCTAAAATAGACCCAATAAGCCTTCATGTAGTTTCAAACACACAAACTGGCAAGACATCATAAAGGTACCTCGACAAGAAGGTGGCAGTAACTAGCTATGAGATTATGCTCATCTGTGGTGCAACTCCTGCCAATGTGGGGTAAATACTGATGTTAGATATATCATTTACTGAGTTCACTATGTGTTGGTGCTTAAATATGGCACTAATGAAGGTTATGGAATGTTGATTGTGATGGGGTATTGAATGTGGAGGCATGATGAAAACACACAACTAAACGTTGGTAGGAGAACTAAGGATTGAATTATTTAGTGAATAGTAGATGTGACTAACAAAAGTGGATGGGAGGTGAAAAAGATGACGAATGTATGGTATTATGAATCGATGTCAGGTTGATTATTTAAACTCTTCAACTTATTTTCAACGATAACAAAACACATAATCACAAGAAATAACCTGCGTGACTCATATTCCTGGATAGGGTTGAAACCCCCCTCATCATCCACATACCCCACCACCCCTCTCTCATTAACCAGACCCCCTTTTAAGCTGCCGCTATCTTTTAAACTATCACCATCCATTTCCCCCTCCTTCTCTTGCGATCCACTTAATGGTAAGTACCCGAGTTTTAAATGCCTCTGGAAGTATTTTTTAGAACGTAACTTGTTCCTGACGATTTTTCTGAAGCTTTTTAACGCCTCACCCGACGAGGCCTGTGTGGTTGTTGGGTGCTTTTGGAATAATGTTATAGAGAAATAAAATGGATAATAAAATAACTTAAAAATTAAATAACAAAAAATCAATCAGAAGCTAAGAAAACAGACACAAACTGGTTCTGACCTGACTAGCGCATTCCTGCATGGGGTGGGTCAGCTTGTGCTGCTTTACAGTCTTGCCATAGAAGAAGCAGTTCTGACACAGATCCATGTTGAAACACTTTAAGCAGCGGTATCTATGCCAGATGTGGGTTTTGACATGTTTATATAAGTACTAATATTTTTCTGGGGTACTACTCAACCACATCATGACGTCCCTACCACAACTCTACTAATTATAACGAGTCATCAATAACAAAAAAAGCCATTCCGTGAGTGAAACCTTTCTGACATTACAAACCTTCATCCAATCACATCTAACTACATCGAATTACACCCTCACACCCCACCACACACCACCCTACCCTCCCCAACCTGAGACCCACCACAGGATACACATTACAGCTTTGACACTTGCAATAATGCACCACCTACAATAATGAAAAGCTTTATTTATTGTTAATTACTGAAATTCCCTTACTAGTACCACTGATCGAATACTACTACTACTATTACTACTTCTACTACTACTACTAAAAATCAATAATGATGACGTTTTGAGAGGCGAGAAGGCGATGCAGTACAGGCCACCACACGATGCTCTGCGGCTCCATACGCATCCATTCTGCGATGAGATGATGGTTGGTGAAAGTAGTGAGAGAAACTTGATGAAAGAATTTGATGGTTATGGAAGTGATAATGATAGGTTTATAGCTTCATAGCAATGAGGGATATGACAAGAAGTTTATTTACAAAATTCACTAATAACAATAATAATACAGTATAACATTGAAACATTAATTATTAGATATACTAATTACAACAGATTTACATGAGTAGAAATAACAATTTTAAATTCGAAATAATATGGAATCATTTTCAAAAAAAAGAAATTTTTAAATTTTTGCTACTAAATTGATTAGAACATTACGCAAACATAAGCAGACACAATGATAAGTCCAATATAAAGGCACCTATAAAATCCTCTTCAGTGATGTACTCATTATTGCCTGCCTGTTATGAGATATTACCATAATAAATTTTGATTTTGCACTTCTAATTGGAGGATACCATGCCACACACGCAGCTACCGTCAGAACCTCATAAAGCCACCAACATTACCAGATACACACTCCTTTAAACACCACCCAACCACAAAACATTCTCTCTCACCACAACACCCACAAACATCACCCCCTGCCTCTTCTCTACCACCACCTACTACCACACACACCTTCTCAAAGCAACTCTTAACACTGGGCTCTACATCACAGTCTCCGAAGGGCAAAGACTCACCCAGCTGCTTGGGAATCAACATGATATTTTGCAACAGACTGCCCAGCTGTTTCTTGTTCAAACAGGTTTCTTCCGTTAATCTCTTCTTGCATTTGGTTCTGTTGATGGCATTAAACTCATCGAAAAGTACAGCTGTTTTTGTTTAAAAATGTGAGAAAAAACTTATGAAGCGAAGTAATAAGTTGTTGAAAACTCCATAAGTATATAAAGATTTCTTCAAGAGACTTTAATTTATAGTTATTTTTGTATAATAATTGTGTCCTAGAAACTCTTCAAGTTCACTTCACTGAAACCACATTGCACTCACTTGACTGTGTTGACCACTGCTACTCCATCTGATCCCCTGTCACCTCTCTTTTCCGCTGCCATTCTGAACAGATCTGAACCATCGTTATTATATTGTTATTAGTATTATCACTAATATTGTATTATTATTTAGAATGCAAAATAAAGTTTTTATTATTATAGTTTTTTGAGCAAATAATATTATTTTTGTTAAAGTTTTTTTTTCATTCGACAAAAAAAACCACAGCCACACGCACACAGGCAGACACAGACATACATAGATATTTGTCAACGAGGGAAGATGAGGAGAAGAGGATGAGAGCTGTCTTGAATGATGAGACTTTGATGGACCCTGTTCTTGCGCTGTATGTTGTTGTGCGTTGAGATGGTGTTGTGTATGTGTTGAGATAATGGTATTACTTATATATAAACATATATAAAAACACGTTCAAGCATTAGCACAATGCCAATTGGATACTCACCTGTCATAAACGTTAAGTACCCAATTGATGATGAGGTCCATAACGAGAGGTAAGTTGGAAGGAAAGACAGGAATTTTATCTAGAAGTTGAGCGCTTTTATTCTTGGAGTTTTTTTGACTTTGAGAATGCCTGCGTTGAAGTTGGATGTTTTTGAAAACAACTTCAAAGCAGGTCCTGAGGCACGAGTTGATCTGTAGAACATCGAGGAAGGATGGAGGGTGGGGAGAGAATGGTTCACCTATATTGAAGGACCTCAGCTGCGATAAACTTCTGCACTTGACCACATCCTCCTCCTCCTTTTTGTCGGGGATTTTGTTTAGGGTGTTGTATGTGGCAGAGTCGGTGTTGATGGATGGTGTGGCAGGCTTGAGGTGGGCTTTGAAGGCGGCAGAGAGTGTGCTTAGTGTGAACAGGTTCACTGTTGTGTTGATGGTTGAGTAACAGTCGAATTATCACTATGGTTTTTAAGCTTTTTAACTAAACCATTAACATTATTATTAAAACTGTTACGCCCACCAGGGCCTAGGGCAGCGACAATCTTCCTTTATAATTGAATAAATAATAAAAAACCCACAATGCAGACTCTTTTGTATCCGCATGAGTTTGTAGGCAGTCCTGTAAGCCAGGAACTTGATGTTATCATACTCGTCTGAGAAGGGTGCATTCAATCAAAACAGCATTGCTCCATAGATGCACTCAAATCCATAGTTCTATAATGAATGAATAGAAAAGAAACCTAAAGAGTTAATGAGGGTAGTCATGTCTGGGTGGTCCCAGTGAGTGGTCTGGTGTTCGTGGCTGTAAGCATTACATATTCATTAGTCAGTAGAAGTTATTTATAAATATGTTGCATATTAAAAAGTAGGCGTGAAGTTATTGTGTATGGAATAATTAAGAAATTAGATGGATAGATAGATAGATCAATAAATAGATAGATAGACAAACGGACAGACTTGATATAGTAAGGCACATTATTGGTGGTACTCGACCTCTCCCACGGGGATCGCACTGAAGCTGTTTTGGAAGTCACAAGTGTTTTCGATACTAGTATGTATCTTGTTTTATATAATTATTAGTAGCAATATTAGTAATACTAATAGTAATAATCACGCTGGTAGCTGTAATAGATGTAGCAAAATTATTGCAATAATTAGCAATGAAGGTGATGTCAGCAAGATATTAATCAAATACTTCATAAAGCAACATACCATGGACTTCATTTTTTAAAAAACATCACAAATATATCAACATTCAAACAATAAACCATATTACTGCTATGCTACAACCAACACTTACAATCAACCACTAGTGATTGCACAACACTCCTTAATACAACACCTGCCTTAAGCCCCTACAACGAACCATTGAGGATGTGTATGGAAAAGGACCCCCTCCTTCTCTGCTCTTCCCTCAAACCCGACATCAAACCTTCCAGCTTCGACTGGGTGCCCTTCCACCTGGGTCGGGTCATTGAAATGTGGTTGATTTCATGAATGGTGACTGATCGACTGAATAAATTGTTGAATGAATAACAAACGGAACAATTGACGACTAGCTCTATAATGACTGATCAATTAATTGGGAAACCAGCTGATACATTTGAATAGTCAATAATGATGTAGCAATGTATCGAAAAACAGCATTAAAAATAAAAATAATTATATCCATATTAGATTATACTGCTGTAGGCGTCCCAGTAGCTGGGGTATACAGCAGTCGGCTAATGAAAGCCATTTTTATTTGGGACAAAGTTTTCATAGAACTGCCAGCCCAAGCTAACGTCCAACTTGAAACTATCGGATATCAAGAACCGCCGTTCCCACACTTGGGAAGTTTGCCTTGCCGTTGTCAATAAAGAATGATCCTCCGCCAAGCCAAATGACAACGATACCAGGATATCAGTTTGTCGATACCTGTTACCGAAGTCTACTGTTATCCAGGTTATAACAAGAAAGCAGTCTCAAATTGGAGACGCTGTCTTCGGTGCAGTTTAACGTCATGCCCAGGACCACACTAGAAATACACACTGAAATACACCACGAAGCAAGCAAAACTCCTAACTGGTTGGTGATGGATTTGAGTTTGTTAGCCTCGTCCTTGAACAAACGGTCTGATAGCTGACTGGCTATATCATGACAGTTATCCAGCTCTCCTTCCATCGATGCTATCTCCTGCTGGAGCTCCTGAGAGAAAAAAAACATTGTATTTGAAGATTTTGAGTTGAGCTAATGATGCTAAAAACCTACCGATATATTTGAAAAAAGAAAGATTAAACCTGTTCAAATGAACCTATTTCTTTACGCAACTTAATTTATAAAGACGGCACCCAACATAAGCAAAATGAATCTAGAATCACGAAACAAAACGCCACTTGTAGCTGGTTGATCTGTTGAACGAGGGGTTGTTCAGGAGGCATGCTCAGTGGTTGCTGAAGTTTTGAGAGACTCTCATGCACCCCCTGCATGCTTAACTCCAAGTTTTCGTGGTGCTGGTGGGTGAACAAGATATCTATATCTATCTATCTATCTATTTATCTATTTATCTATCTATCTATCTATCTATCTATCTATCTATCTATCTATCTATCTATCTATCTATCTATCTATCTATCTATCTATCTATCTATCTATCTATCTATCTATCTATATATATATGAATCTATCAACCGATCAAATACCAAGTTAATGACACAAACTTGGATCTGAGAGTCGAGGGAGCCACAATGGTTGGAGATGGTCTTCTCCAGTCCACTCAATAACAAGTGCACTTTTGTCGCCAATTCTGTAAATAGAAAAAAAATAATATCAATAATGTTAACAACAATATCAATAACAAAAGAATATTATTGAACGATATAACAAAAAAATCGATTAAAAATGAAATTTCAGCAATGGAGCAATAATAGGGTCGTCAAAATTTATGACAATAACCCTGCTTCTAACCACAAAAACAACAAAACTCCACTCAATCCATTATCTTAACACTGATGAAAATACCCTCGTTGGCTGAGTCATCTTCCTGTAAGGTTTCAAAAGGCTGTTGCTGCTCAAGAAGCTCCTCAAAGTGGTTCTGTGTGTGTGTGTGTGTGTGTGTGTGTGTGTGTGTGTGTGTGTGTGTGTGTGTGTGTGTGTGTGTGTGGTGTGTGTGGGTGAAAAAAACTATGAAAACCTGGTAATTTATGCATAACAACCTGAAAGTGTTGTCTTTGCTGCAAAAGGTCTTGAAAACTACCTACTTGAATTTGTGAGGTTTCAAATATTTTCTTTTCTAATTTCCTGAGTTTATTCAGTTGTTCTGCAAAATTTTGTCGTGTTGTGTATTGTTGTTGCGATGTTGAGTTCTGTTGGGGTTGAGCCACTAAATCATAATCGACATGTTGATTTGGGGCCATCAACTTTTGAACTCTCGACCCCTGCGTTGAACTTTCAGACAACCTGGTCCACAATTGGTTGAGGGAGTATTGGAAAGATTCCCAAGAGATTTTGAGCTGTTGGTGGGAGTCTGGATGACGTCTGCAACTCATGATAGAGTTGTAAATGCTTTCTTTTTCCATGCTCTCTGCCTGGATCTCCTGGTGTTCAAGTTCAACTTTGATTGTTTTTTTCGATGTTTCAAAAAACTAAAAGTGATAGAAAAATTTAACCAAAATCAACGCCAATAAATGAAAAAATGAAGCAATTAAATATGGTGGGTAAATAAACACACCCCAAGAAGCCTCTTCAACTTCTTCTTCTCCACTTTCTCCAGGGACATCGCCTCCTTCCCTTCCAAATCCTTCAACCTTTTTGTAGCGCTCAACAGCCAAGAATTCAATTCATCCGCGTCATCAGTCCTCACGTCTGAATCTCTGCTTTGAAGTAAATTGTGGATAATCTCCAAATGTTTTTGAGTATATATTGATACAAAAAACTTTTATAAATTACCTTACAGATAATCAATAATAAATGCTCTCAGGTGCTAGATAGATGAACATTATTTTTCTGATTATTATTAAAAACAAAAACGAACTGAGGCAGGGAGTTGACCACAGAGACTTGGAGACGCAAGTTGGAAGGGTCATCAAGAGGAAACAAGGCCACAATGGTGTCAAACTGGTCGTTTATCGACGCCAGCAAATCCCTCTTTTCCCGCTCATTGTTACCCCCATCAAGGGTGGATGAAAGACTGTTGAATGCTTCGAGGTCATTTATGAGATGTTTGCTTCTTTGTTTGATGTGCACTAGTTCTGCTTGTCGATGCTCTATGTCCTTCAGGGCCTTCTGCCAGTTGAAGCACAAGAAAGAACCTGATGGTGGTTGCAAGATGCTCATAAAGGGATGAAACTGTAAATATAAAATAAACATCAGTTGGTGGAAGGTGCTTGAAAATACAAAATAAAAATATACCATAAAATATTTTGTAAAAAAAATAATTGAAAAAAAAATTATTATAAACGAAAAACTATTGACAACAAAAAGATACATATGTCTCTGAAAGAATAAATTATTATATAAATCTAAAGATCAATTTCTCACAAAGCTCTTCGGCCTCCTCCTTCCACAACTCCTGCATCTTCATCACATTCAACTTCTTCATCAAGGTCGACACTGCCTCCTCCATCACTCTCAACTCCTTCTCTTTCGCCTGGTTCATTCAAGGTTAATGAACTCACTATGTTATAACAACCACAAATAATAGATCATATCAACACCATGCTACACTTTTTACAGCATTTTCAACATATATTACAACAAAATCACTTTATCAATCTATTAACCATACAAACCACGCCACCCTCCACACCACACTATCCACCATCCACCAACCTCCTCAACCACACACGCCTCTTGCACTCGTTGCAGGTCAGCCAAATCAACTGCAGTGGCTTGTGACTTTTCAATGATCACCCTCACAAAGTTGTTCAGTCCTTGGATAAACCTAATGGTTGATCAGGTAGGTGCGCCAATTCTTTAGAGCTAAATCATTAATGTAGATGATAATATGACATAATGTTGTTATGTGTATGCATGCTTTTGTGTTATAATAGATTAGTAAATCCTTTATATAAAATAGTTACATTTTTCAGAGACATCGTATGTATGTTTTGTATAGCAATTAAACTTTAAAAACATCAATTGAGGATTCATACATTTATTTAAAAGAAAAGCTATAATTTTCGATAAGTATAGCCTTATTAGCCAATCTTTTATGATAAGGCTATACTTATCAAAAATTATAGCTTTTCTTTTAAATAAATGTATGAATCCTCAATTGATGTTTTTAAAGTTTTTGGTTAGCAACCGACATGTTCGGCTGTTTGCGAAATTTGATTTTCAAAGTTATTTTTTCTGCTTTCTGGACACGGCCTGTTTTTTATTTTTGGCAAAATTATTTTAAATTTTTATCATAAAAACTTTAGCTTAACTTTTTTCAAGTTTTCGAAATTTTTTTTAAATCGTAAATTTATACTTTAGCGATGTTTTAAAAACTGCAGTATTTATCTAATTAACTTATATTTATTTCGAAATACTTTTTACGTTAAAAATGTCACACTCTGGAGATTTTTTGTTAAGTTTATTCCAAAATACTAATCCTCCTTCGCGTCAAGTGAAACGCCGAGTTTTTTATTTAAACATTAGGAGTAATATATATAATAGTAATAGGTTAAATAAAAATATCAATAACTACAGTAAGAGTTTCAAAAATAATTGCAGGTCCAGCCAGAAAAAAGAAGAAAAATCTGAAAAAGAGTGGTCGATAGGAAGGGCATCCTTCAAGAAAAACTGCCACAAAGTTAATGAAAGTCCTTTTTGAGTCGGATCTTTAAATGTTGGTTCGATGAGGGGTAAGACTTTTGAAGCGGTGGAAACCATGTTGAGGAGGAGAGTCGATCTGTGTTGTTTACAAGAAACTCGTTGGAAGACCAACTTTGGTGGTGAAATGACAAGGTGCAGCAAGCTGTGTCCCACAAACGCAAATGTTTCAAAGTATGGAAAGCAGGAGGAGACAGACATGCTTATCAGGCGGCTAAACGTGCATCCAACCTTGCTGTACACATAGCCAAAACTAATGCTGAGAAGATTGCGTTCAAAAAAATTAATCCCAGATCTATTGAGATATATCGACTGGCTAAGCAAATGCGGCGAGAGAACCAAGCCGTCATTGGGGATAAACCAGTGAGAAATAATAATGGCCAAATGTCCCTGGATGTTGATTCCAAAAAAGAAGCATGGAGAGAGCATTATATGCACCTTCTCAATGTGGAGTTTTCATGGAATCCAGGTGGTTTGTCCGAAGCCTATCCCGTGGAAGGTCCCAGCGAACCTATCACTACAGCAATAGTTAGAAAGGCCATTAATAAGATGAGCCTTGGGAAAGCAGCGGGTTCAGGTATTGTTGCTGAGGTGCTCAAGGCCGCAGGTTCAAGTGGTGCTAGTATGATTCGAGATCTCATTAAAGACATCATCTTTGAGAACCGTATACCGTCTGAGTGGCAAGAAAGTCACATAGTCAGTGTATATAAGGGTAAAGGTGATGCTTTAAACAGGTTTAACTATAAGGGTTTGAAGTTAATTGATCAGGTTATGAAGGTTTTGGAGCGCGTAGTGGAAGGTTTTATCAGACAGAGAGTGGTGATTAATGATATGCAATGTGGTTTTATGCAAGGTCGTTTACAACTGATGCCATATTTATCCTCCGTCAGTTACAGGAAAAGCATCTGGTTGCTGGTAAGCCCCTTTACTTAGCATTCATTGATTTGGAGAAAACCTTTGACAGAGTGCCACGAGAAGTGATTTGGTGGAGTACGCGTAAATTGAAAATTGATAAATGGCTTGTGAGAATTGTACAATCCATGTACAAGGAAGTGAGAAGTAGGGTGAGAGTTGGTGATGAGTATAGCAACTCGTTTGATGTTCGGGTAGGTGAGCATCAAGGTTCTGTTCTTAGTCCATTACTTTTTGTTATTGTGCTGGAAGCTTTATTTATGGAGTTACCTACAGGTTGCCCTTGGGAGATCTTGTATGCTGACGACTTAATGGTAAATGCTCAGTCCATGGATGAACTATTAGTGAAGTTGAGAACATGGAGATCGGAGATGGAGAAAAAGGGGTTGAGGGTGAATATGGGTAAGACAAAGCTAATGGTTTCTGGTTCGAACCTTGATGTGTTGAGAAAATCTGGGAAGTATCCTTGTGGTGTATGCCAAGCAGGTGTGGGTAGAAATGCTATTCAGTGTGGAGGCTGCAGGCAATGGGTACACAAGAAATGCAGCGACATAAAAGGCCCTCTAACTTCGGATCTTAACTTCCGATGCGCTCGTTGCCTTGGTACAGCATGGCCTGTTGATGGGAGATTAGTGAAGGAAGTGATGATTGGTGATGAAAAACTGGAAGTTGTCCCAGAGTTCTGCTATCTTGGAGATATGTTATCTGCAGGTGGTGGATGTGAGCTTGCTTCAATAACACGTTTTAAGTGTGCCTGGGCTAAATTTCGCCAACTTCTTCCACTCTTTGCTAATCGTCATTTATCATTATTGACCAGAGGCCGTGTCTATTCAACCTGTGTCAGAAGAGCTATGTTACATGCTGCTGAAACATGGCTCGTAACAGTTTCCACATTGAACCGCCTTAGACGAAATGACCTTGCCATGATTCGCTGGATGTGCAACACCAAAACGAATGATAACGTTTGCTCTCACTCACTCCTTTTAAAACTTGGCATTCGGGATGTTGAGGTAGTTCTTCGTACAAGTAGGATGAAGTGGTTTGGACATGTAGAGCGTAGCGTGGGTTGGATTTCTCAGGTGCGAAAGTTGGATTTAGATACGTGCAAGAAGCCTGGTAGGCCCAAAAAGATTTATGAGCTCATATTGAATGATAAAAAAAAGCTAGACATGGTTTGTGCGGATCCACTCGATCGCTCTGAATAGAAAGGCCGACTTCGAGGTAGAACTTTCAAAAAGCCCAACCCTTGGTAAAGGAAAACGGGCTATAAAAAGGATTTGATTGATTGATGATTGAAATTTTAAAATAGTTACATCAACAAGAACAAAAAGCGGATGAAGTGTGGAGACATTACCAGACCGAGAATCGAACCCAGAACCAACGAGGCCTTTAAAAATTTAAAAAACACATACTTGTCTTTGTTGTGCAACGAGTCAGCTTTCTTGTGTTCCATCACAGGCTGTGATTGTGGAATGAAATAGTAGAAGTATTGACGATTTCAAATATGCAGCACAACATTATAATAAAAAGTTACCAGATGATGATATAGAATATATCAAAAAGCTTCATAAAATAAAAAACGCAAATATTTTCGTGTTTTTATGACTCATATTTTTGAAGCTAATTATTCAAAAAAATTTGAGTAAAACTTTGAGAGGTGATATTCGAGGGGTAGAACCTCACATCTGAGCACACAACCTCATACAACACACGCACATACCTCAGGGGGGTGGAACTCTTGCAGATGTTGTGGTTCTCTTGGAGTGCTGCGTTCCTGATGCTTTTCCTCTTCCTCTTTACCCTTTTCTGTCGTCTTTTTAGTATCTTTTTCATCGTTATATATTTCTTTGACGGTTTTGATTTCTTCGTTTTTGTGAACATGGCCGTTTGGTTCGTTATGTATTATATTTGTTTTGAATTTTTCTTCAGTTTTAATTTCTCTTACACTACCACCACCACTACCACCGCTATCTTTAACTACACCACACTCAACTTTAACACCACCATCAACCTTATCATTTATATCACCCTCAACCACACCACCAACATCATCACCAACCACACCACCACCATCATCTTCTTTAGAGACAGCAAAGTACTTGGCCTCCATAGGTGTGTAAACTCTCAACTCCGATTGGTCTTTCTCATCCGCACTCCATTCCATGGGACTAGGAATGGGATAACATTTTTTATCATTTTTATTGTGATTTTTATTATTATTTTTTTGAACATCTTCACTGCTTGAATTGTTTCTTGTGGAAAGGTTGTTGAGAAGTTTTTGTTGCAGTTGTGAAAGGCGAATTTTGAGGTTGAGTAAATTTTTGTTGTGGTTGACTTCATCGTTGTAGTCGGCATTGTTGTTGATTTCTTTGTTGTAGATGGTGTTATTGTTGAGTTTATCATTCAACCTTGCCATCTTCTTCAAAACATCTTCGCGTAACTCCTGCAAAAATTGAAAACATGCTACGAAACATAACTACATGTAACAGCCAATAAGGAAACATACCAAGACATATACTAACCAATAAGAACATAAGATTATCGAAACGATAGAATACAGAAAAAAACTTACAAAAAATTGATATTGTTCTCACACAAAAATTTAATAACAATAACGACAATAATAATATTGATAATATTTATTATTATCAAAACTCACGCGCATCTGGTTGGCATCCAGCGTACTCATCCTTACCTCCATCTGTCCATCATCAATTATTATTATTATTATTATTATTGATATTACTTTTTACTGATATTATTATTATTATTGTTGTTTTATTCTCATATGAAACTTAATGAAAAGCAGTGAAATGATAAATTAAAACATAAGAACCTCATCAAGCCAAAAATCTAGCTCCTTTATTTCACCACCATTATTAATATTATTATTGTTATTATTTGCATTATTATTCATATCATTATTATTTTTGTTGTTGAGGTCATATTTGTGAGGCGAATACTGAAGCGATATGTTGTCAAAAGAGGTTGAGGCAGTGTTCCAAGTGGCCTGTGTTGAATATATTTCAATGGTGAATCTCAGAGCTTACGTGGCTTCATTTATCAAGGAATTCAAAAACTAGTTATTTAAACAATGAATCACTCTGATTCTTACAAAAAAAATAAACAGAACATCCACAAAACAGACAGACACAACAATAAAAACACCCAAAAACCCAGACAGACACAACAATAAAAACACCCAAAAACCCAGACAGACACAACAATAAAAACACCCAAAAACCCAGACAGACACAACAATAAGAGCCCCTGTAAAACAGACACAATAAAATTAATCTTTATAGAACACAGACACATGGGAGTGGAACCTGTAAAAGGTTGTCTGGTGACTTTTCAATCGTATGTTGAACCTGTGTGTGCAAGTCCTCTTTGACTTTTTGTAAATCCTTTGTGTGGTGGTTGGAAGGTTTGAGTTCAAAAAGATAGAGAAATTTGAATGGAAGTTGCTTAATGGGGAACAGAAGTGATTAACTGAAAAGGAAGAAAAAAAGTGAAATAAAAAGAAAAAAAATATCGAAAAATCATAAAAATAAAAAACAAAAACTAAAAAATAACAAAAAAAGCCATGTAACATCGAAATGGGCTTGGTCTCGAACATGTTGCACCTGCTGCATGAAGTTCTGCACCTTGTCCATTAGTTCGTCATCTCCACCCCTTCCCACCAGCCCACCAGTCTGATGTTTGTCCTTCAAAGATTTTTTCAATAGAGTGATTTAAAATGCTTTTCAATTTTATTATTATTGATAATAGTAGTAGCAATATCAAGTTAGATTTTTTACATAAAATAGCCGGAAATCTATATAATAACAAACACTAAGGTTTATTGAGAAACTTTATACACGAAGCTTTTCGTAAGAGTATCTTACATTATCTAATGTGGCTAGATAATGTAAGATACTCGTGTATTAAGTTTCTCCAAAAATCTTAGTTTCTATTATATAATATCAAGTTAGTTTTTTATTAATATATAAAGCTGTATAGAACACCACCTTCAGCTTGGTCATCACTGCATCCAACTGTGCTTTCAAGTCTGTGTTGCAGGTGATTATGATTGGTAGATGGAGCAATCGATAAAAAGATAACTAATTAATAGATAATTGGATAAAAAGACAGGTAGACGCACAGACAGACAGACACAGACAGGCTGACAGACAGACAGACAGATAGATAGATAGATAGATAGATAGATAGATAGATAGATAGATAGATAGATAGATAGATAGATAGATAGATAGATAGATAGATAGATAGATAGATAGATAGATAGATAGATAAATAGATAGATAGATAGATCTTCTTCTTCTTCAGCTGCATTCATCCACCTTCAGGCAGGTGCAGAGAGGATATGTGTTGCTGTTTTTTGACATTTCTTCTTATGATTCGGCATTCCTTGTTTTTTGAATTTATTACCACAGAATTGACAAATTATTGTTGCTTGAAAGTCAGTGGTGTGATTCGCTAAACCAGTCTTGTTAAGGCAGACCTTGTTGCATTGAAGACATTTAAGATCTGTTGTAGTCTCTGAGTTTTCTTTCTTGCGGTCCTTTTTGTCCTTTTCTTTATCTTCTTTGAACTGATTTAACGCATTCAACTTAACGTTGACCTCTTTTCGCCATTGGCTTCTGTTTAGGGCTTTAGTTCTCCATGATGAAACCATATTTAGGCTTTTTAGGTCAGCATTCATAACATCATGCCATCTTTGACGTTGTTTTCCATGAGGTTTTTTACCTTCTTCGAATTTATTGACTAATAATTGTTTTGGAAGACGTGTATTTTCCATTCTCTCGATATGGTCAAACCATCTAAGTCGTCTACGCCGGAGTATTGTTTCAACGCGTTCGATGTTTGCACGTCTTCTTAGGTCAGTATTTCTTAATTTGTCGAAAAGCGACAGACCAAGTATTGTTCGTATGCAGCGATTGATGAAGGTATTTAAACGTTGAATGTGATGATTAAGTGGGGCCCAGAATTCACATCCGTATAATAAGAGTATCAGCCTTGAACAGTCGGAATTTTGTACTGTGTTTGATTGCAGGCTGGTACCACACCAGTTTATTTAAGCATCCAAAAGCTATTGATGCTTTATTGACTCGAGCGTCCACTTCTGCGTTTAGTTCTACTTCATCTGTGAGAATGGCTCCCAAATACTTGAATTGGTTCACTTCTATGTTTTTCAAAAAATTGTTACTAGAAGTTTGTTTTGGGAGTTTTTTCTGTTTTGGCAATATTGTCATTCGTTTTTTTTTGTCAATGTTTATTTTCAAACCAAACTTTTTGATGTAAAAAATTTTTTCAAAAACTCAGCGAAAACTTAAAATTATTCGAGCCATTGACGCGCGGGCTAAACGTAAACACAGATAGATAGATAGATAGATAGATAGATAGATAGATAGATAGATAGATAGATAGATAGATAGATAGATAGATAGATAGATAGATAGATAGATAGATAGATAGATAGATAGATAGATAGCTAGATAGATAGATAGATAGATAGATGAATAGTTACAAAGGCAGATATACAGACCCTCAAGAGGGCAAGGAGGCAAGGTGAGGTCCATCTTCTTCAGTTGCACACTGCCCTTTTCAAGCACCTCCACCGCCTTAATCCTCCTTTCTCCCTCCTCCAACCACTCCTGGGGTTTTGTCATCATTTCAATTTTGAAATTTTTTCCTAATCTGTTTCAATATTATAAAATTAGTTTAAGCTTTATTGAGTGGAAAAGAAAGAGCCCCTCAAACATGGCTTGCTCAAAAACCATCCAGCCGTTTACACCACCAAGGATCAACCCATCACCAAATCACAACCCACCATTTGACAACGCCATCCACAACCAACCATAGAAGCACACCAGACCACTACCCACCATAGCCTCCAAGCCCCATACAACAACACCAAAACACTACCTACACACTACCTCGGTTTTTAAAGTATCCGATGACAACTGCAAGTTGTCTGACACCTGCTTCACAAACGTCTGGATACCCTCACCCTCCTTACTGATCTTGCGCACCATCTTCAAACTTTTCTCCAGTTTGTTCTTGTTCGTTGTCACCTATGGAGTGGTTTGAATATCACAAATTCTGTTCTGTTGGCAACTATTAGGTTTAATTTGATAATTGGTGGATAGATAGATAGATAGATAAATAATCACCTGAGCTCCCAGCTTATTATATAAGGCCTTGATGTTGTCTATCTGCAAATTCAGGCGTTGTGGGAAGTCCACCTTGGAATAATAATAACCATACTAATTACAACAGTTATAATAATAATAATAATAATAATAATAATAATAATAATAATAGTAGAATCATAATAACTTGTTTCTTCTCGACGATCTGCCTGCCCACCTTGATGACGTGTTCTACTTCTCCTTTCAAGTCACTCATGCGTTTGTAGTGATTCTGTAGCAATAACAAAATAATAATTAAAATATAATAAAAAACATATAATAAAAGTAAAAAATGCAAAAAAAGTTACTAAAATTTTATTAATTACTCAACAATAAGAATAAAAACCAACAACTTACACCAATAACAACATCAACGCATAAGCACCTGGTAAAGCGTGCACTGTTGTTGCAGCACATCGACGTCACGTGACCCGATTTCGTCCAATTGCAGGGTGTCTTGCAACTGGTCTATCACCCTTTTCACGGCACTCATCTTGCTGTCATAGTCATGAGGCTTCTGAAACTTTCTCAACTTGCCCTTCACTTCCTCCAGCTGATCCTGGATTGTTAAATTGTGGTTGCTATAGCTTTATTGTTGTTGTATCGTTGGTGCGGTAAGATGTTGCTGGTGTTGCAAGATGTTATTGTTGCAACAATGTTGTAATGTATGGGAGGTTATGATGATTTAGTATTGCCGGTATTGATGTTATAATTGTTAACAACACAATTGCTAGTAATTAAAGTATCTGTGACAAATGTTCATGATTTAACCTATATATACAAAAATAATCAATAAGCCCCCTTCCTCCATACATTCAACCACACACCTTGAGAAGAGCTGCTTGGGAGCCGAGCCTGGTAGCTGCTTCATCATCATCCCCCATCCTGGCCACTTCATCTTTGAGTTGCAGTAAGAAGTCTTCATGGGATTGAAGGTCTGATAACAACCTCTGAAGTGTGTCATGTGTGGTTGAGTGGATATCATTTTATGGTTGGTTTTGATTGAGAGGGTTTTAATATTGAAACAATACCAACTTAAGCCTCCTCCATCTTCTACTCTCACCTCACTTAAACATTCTTCCCCTCAAAACACCACATACCACCCTTGCCCTCTCCCACCTCACCTGGTGCTCTTCAGGCACATCCTCGGCAAACACATCAGCCTGCAAATGGTGGTGCAAGCTGGCCATGGCATCTTTCATCCATACCTGCGTCGATTTATATGCAAGATTTGATGTATAGAGGTCAAATTTACTCTTATAATAAATGAATTTACTCATAACCAAACAGACCCAATAGGTGAATGATATATAATATGCAATATATATATTGGTAGATACATAGATTGATTCTCAAAGCATAAAATATAAATGGGTAGATTAGAGACTGACTTGCAGGTCAATGATGCGGGTTTCTCTGGCTTGTGCTTCCATAATCCCGCCCTCCAACCTACCTATCTTGCGCTGACACTGTTCAATGTTTATACATAAAAACATCAATATCTTATATACAAACCACCCAAACCTACACCCTCACCCACCTTGACAATCAACTCATCATACTTCTTCTCCATCTTCTGCAACATAGGTTCATCTTCCTTCAATGGGATGCGGATTGTAGGGTACAGGTTATACGCATGGTTGTCGGGAGTTTTGGGGTCAGAGAGGAAGGTGTGCATGCATTTTATCTGGTCGAATATCTCGTGGTCTTTAGACTCGTAAAAGTTTTCAAGAGACTGTTGAAGATTTGTTTGAAGTGTTGTACCAACAACAACATTACATCTGCCATCCACAACTGAACCACCCACAACAACTGAGCCACTTCAACCCTCCAAAACTTACATCCAATTGCTCTGCCAATTCTTCAGCATCATAAGATGTTTTGAGGTCTCTTTCCAGAACTTTCGACACTTCAACTATCTTCTTATCCTCTTCTCTTATTGTGCCTTTTTATCAAAAAATGAAAAGAAAAATGAAATGAAATGAAACAAAAACAAAATTTAGTGGTTATATTTTTATTATCAATAGAAAGAAAATAATAAATATATGAATAATAAAAAAAATAAAAATAATGAAATGATTAGACAGCAACTGTTGTATAGATTGAGTTGTTCGAGGTATTCGTTCATGAAATTAAGAGCCTGCTGTAATTGCTCACATACTGATCTACTGCTACTCTCACTGAGAAGTTTCTGAAAATAATAAAAATGGAAATACTACTAATAATGAACTACATTGAACACTATCCATCACACACCACAAATCCTCTAGAGCCACCCTACATTCATGACCACATCCCTGAACACAAAAACCACCAGGCACTTTCCACTCATCCTCCTCCTCCTCCTCAGCCCCACAAACCCGATAAACATCTTTGGCATGTATCACTTGCAACACCGTTTCCAACGTTCCCAACTTTTTTATCCTTTCTTGGGCCTCTGTTGTTTCCCTGGCCACTGAGTGTTGGTGTGTTGATTTATAATAGGACTGTTTATTAGATCAAAGTTGAGGTCTCACTAATCTTGACACTTATTGAAAAAAACATCCCTATAATATAATGATTATGATAACATATATAACGTCAAAACGTATCATAATATAACACCATATACAATAGCGTAACAAACAAAATGAGACAGAAAAACACAACATGATGAACACAAACCAACAATATACAACACAACACCACACTATATACAACGTACCCCCCTCCCCCCCCCCCATTATAATCGAACCCTCCCTCCAACCTGTATCCTCCACCCCAGCTTCTCCCTCCATTGAACCACCATCCCATTTGGCACCCCCTTTCGAGAAATCCCCGTGTAGAATAGTCTCATGCTCCTTATCCGACCTTTTTACTATCAAATCTCCATCGTTCTCCTGTAATTCCACGCCCGATTCCCTGATCTGGGGTTTCAGTGTTGCTTATATATGTATGTGGAAAATGATATCTATTATTATTACTATTTCGTTTATTATTATGTTTATCATTAATATTATTATTATTATTATTATTATTACGAACCTGCATACTCTTCATCTCCATCACCTTCACCAAATGATCCCAGCGGTCCTTCAGGTTCTGCAGTGGTTGCCATGTTGACTCAGAAATGATGCTATAATGTATTCATAGCTTCTTTTTTTATAATTAGTAAAAGATAAAACCCAATTTTAATCGATTATTATTATTTTAAATTATTATTATTATTATCATCATCATCACCTCCAGCTGGCAGTTGATCTGGTTGATGGATTGAACATGGTGGGCCACGTGACTCTCCAGCTGACAACTCACCTCATTCAACTCATCAAACTTCTCGATCCATCCATCCATCTGCAACTCCAGTTTCTGTGGGTGAATCGCATCCGTGTTTGAGTGCAGAGTTGAATTACTTTCAGATGCTTTTGAATATTATAGTAAATTATGTCAAATAATTTCAAGTTTTAAGCCAAGCTAAAATGCTGGTTCATATATGGTATATAATTATAATGTGAAAATGACTGATTTTGTTGTTTATGATCGAAGAAATTTCACCCACCTTCAATTGTTTGACGCTTTGAACGATACTCTCAAATGATTGGTCGGATGCTTTCGACTGAAACCAATCAGACAATTCTGCTTCAGCACTCTCCAGCCACAACGAAAACTCTTTCCTCTTGAGCTCATAATCACTCCACAGCACGAGTCCTTCTTGAAGCCTCAGTCTCCTGGCCTCCATCCACTCCACCACCGTCCCCCACCTGCCTGCCAACAAACCTAAGCGGTTCTCCAGATTTTCGTACGCTGGTGGGTTCCATGGTGGTATACATAATGTAGACGGGTTGTGTGCTTGTGTTTTATAATGGAAATATTGCAAGATAGTTAGGTGTGCATGAGGTCATAATGGAGAGGAAATGGAATATTTTTATATGCTTGAGTATTTCAACGCAAATGAAGTGGAGTGATATTACGTGAATGTGGTACTTGGTACCAAAAAAACATTTAAACTCAAAACATTTCATGCTCGTTTGAATTTAATGTCTTTTTAATTCCATTATAAACATAATCAAAAACCTTCCTCATATTAATAATCAAAAAAACAGAATAAAAAAGCAATAACAAAGGAAAACTCATATATCTATATATTCATCAACCGCAACGATACTCAACCCAGTAAAATAAAGACAAGGAACCACAAATCATAAAGGACTCACTCTTGGTGGAGTTGAGGTCGTCTACCACAATTACCATGTTCTGCAGATCATCAACCAAACTCTGTTGCTCTTCCATGTCTTTATGCGCCTCCTGATGTTCGTGGCTTTATCTATCTATTTATCTATCTATCTATCTATTTATCTATCTATCTATCTATCTATCTATCTATCTATCTATCTATCTATCTATCTATCTATCTATCTATCTATCTATCTATCTATCTATCTATCTATCTATCTATCTATCTATCTATCTATCTATCTATCTATCTATCTATCTATCTATCTATCTATCTACCTAGCATCCTCAACCACCTTATGTTGAGATACACGGTCAGTGAGGCTACCATCATCATACTCTTCAATCTCTTTCATTTTCGCTTCCATCTTGCTCAGCCAATCAGAGAGAGCATCCAGTTGGCATTGCTGTCGCTCGGTCAAGCGCTTTTGTAATCTATAAATATCATATGTGAATATAATTGATTAAATTAAAATACAAACATCATTATCATCATCATAATAACAATCATCATCATCATCATCACCATCATTATAATAATCATCCTCCTCATTAGCATCAATGTAGTTATGATTGTCCTTTAAAGAAACATCAAAACATAACCGTAACCCCAATATTTCTACGTTATGTGCTTGTTTGACAAGAGATCAAGAATTTTTAAAACATCTGCAAACCATATGCGAGCACCATAGATAAAAGATGTTGAATTAAAAATCACTCAAAAATATCTCAACACATGATGAAGTTATCTTGAGTGCATTAACAAACTGAACCAGATTATGACATCAGTTCAAAAAATTTTCTCATCCGAAAATAAAAGCTCAAATACAAACTCTTTTGAATGCTGAATTACCCAACCTGTTTTGGAAATGCATGGCATCAATCCGAAGCGCCTCCCAAGACTGGTTGACTTGCGCGATGAGGGGGTGCTGGGATTGGAGTTTATGTGCCCTTTTCAACAACGAACCAACTTCTGTTTGCTTGTGTGTCAGCTCTACCATCAACTCCTGTGGTGAAGTTCAAGAGGTTTAGAAAGATTTCCAAATGGTTTGAGCAGAAATGTTATATCATCATCATCATCACCATTCTCATCGTCAATTAAAACTACATGAACCCACCTCATGTTGTTGGAAACGATGTTTGATAACAGCAACATCATCTTCCTCCTCCACATTCACACACCCAGCTTCAAACCTGCTTCTAGCCTCCTTCAACCACTCCACCATCTCATTCAAGGGTGCTTCCAGTTTTAATGCTTCTTTACTATTTGTGGTAGGCGACGCGTTGTTGTGTAGGGTGGAGTGGCATGTGATGAGGTAGAGGAGGATAGATTTTTTATCAGGATGTTCAACGCACACGTCTGTGGTGGGTGTGGTTATCATTTGTGTACGTTAGTGAAGTAGAATTTAATGTACTACGGGTAGACACTGAATTTACAAACATGGCGTCTGTTTATCTTTTTTATCTTAAAAAACTAGTTATACTTTGATTAAGCTAAAAACATTTAGAGTGATTTTTAAAAGAATATTTCCAAATAAAAAGTTAATTAAGGTGTTTTAAATCAACTGGAAAGGATGATGAATATATCCGATGATCAAATCATCCCAAACAGGGGAATCTTTGAAACAATAGATGAGATGCTACTTCATGTGAAAAGATACAATGCGAGGGTCAAAAGCTCTTTACCTTCGGGTTGTAGGATGTTCTTGATGCCAAAGTGCTCTTGGCCAAAATCAAATGCATGTCCAAGTCTCCACAACACAAGATCCCTGTTGCTCTTACAGAAACCATCTTGGTTGTCTTCCTCTTCCTGCTTCAGCATGTCCTCGTAGTCGAAAATGCTTGGTCTTTGAAAGATAAATGATGCTTTTATCTATCTATCTATCTATCTATCAATAAACTACAAACAGGTGATGGTGGAAGATGGCATTAAAAGCAAGACCATCCCTAAAGGAGGTAGTGCAGTTGGAGATGCTTACTCCCTGATAACTGTTGTGAAAGTTTACTTTTAATAACATTCACAGCGCTTGACTAATAATTATCAAAATACTTGAAGCATTTAACCTTATTAAAAAACTTAAAAAACCGACATCTAAAAATCAATTAAATCGTAATGTATTAAATATAAAAATAAGAGCACCCTTGCGTCACGTGCTTGCACCAGGTGAGTAGGAACCGTTCGAGGACGTTGTGAGGCTTGTCGTTGGTTGTGCTTAACTTCAAGACAGTCTTCAACTGGGAGCATGTTGCAAAAAATATGTCATGAAGACAATAAATCATCACTTGAATTATCGCTACTATCATTATTAACATTATTAACAGATTTAATGATAATATTTTTTCATGTCATTTTTCAATATTATGTATATTTTTCGATATTATTATTACTATTATTATAAATATTTTTTTCATCATTTATCGTTTTTATAATCCAATTTTTATGGGCTTAGACGCGAAAACACACTATGGAACGTGTGCTAATTGCTGACCCAACGGAATTGAACCAGGTAACTTTAAATAATTAATCTAACGCTTTACCAGCTGAGCTATACGAACCATACATTATAATTATACAAACCTGCCAATGAAGTATAATGTTCCAGTAGAGAGCCAAGATAAGCTTGGTGTTGAGGTTTGAAAAGTCATCGGCTGATATGTTCAGCAGCTTTATCTGTGGTTGCAGAGACAAAAACTTATAATTTTATTAATATAAGTAATAATAAGAATGATAATATCGACTAACTGTTTATAATGCTTGTATAATACTATTTGAACTGACAATAATCAACCTTTCTAAAATTCAATGGATACCAACAACAATAGTGCAACATCAACACAACACTAACATTGTAGACTTGTTCAACATGTTGCAGACAGGCAGTGATGTTGTGATTATATGTGTTACTGGACTGTTGTTCCTGTTGCATCAATTTTTTATGCCATTGACAATAACTTCATTTAAATATTTAATTTCAATTTCTACGGTACACAGAGTAGCGCCCTATCAAACATACCTATAACACTACCAATACTTCTGACTGATGGTCGACTTACACACATGTATACAATTGATAATTGTTTGGAGATCTGAGTAATGTTCATAACGCCCCAATTTCTTTCATTGGCGGTATATATATATATATATATATACATTTTTATCCTTTCTAATTAAAACCAGCCACACTCATCGGGCTCGCTTCACGTTAAAATTTGTAGTTAATCGTACAGTAATTGGCAATCGCTTATCGGAGTGAAACTTGGTGCGTTGCAATTAAATGCATGATACCGTTGGCTTGCTCATCACTAGTTTATGGTCATGAATTTCCGCAGATAAACAGAATAACAAAAAAATGATAATATTATGAATTGAAAAACACTCTTAATGTTGATAAATAAAACAAGAAGAAGAAATTGATGAACTTAATTTATACTGCCCATAAATAGCTTATTTTTAGACAAAATTTTACCTCAATTATTCCTATGTTTATTCGCCTCAATGCCTATAATCAAAGAAGAGCATGAAATTAAATGCTAATCGTGCAGTTGATGTATGAATTTATATTGAATATTTTGTTTATATAATGAGTAATAGATAGAGGAAGATTTAGGCATATGTAGAATGAGATTGACAGATACGGGTGAGAGATAATGAGTGGTATGCCACTATAAACAGTGCCGTTTTATTTAATTTATTATTCTTAGTTTAATGCAATAGCATTATAATTGAATTCCACAGAAACCTGAGTTTGGAATAAATAAATAAAATGTTAAATAAATAAATGAGCAACAATAGATATAAGAAACGTATCATCTTAACGGATAATTTATCTAAATTTAAAAAAATCATTCTTGTTAATTTCTGTTTTTTGCAAAAAAATTTTGAATACAAAAAACTTCGATACAAATAAATTATTTCTAGATCCATAATAAAAGATTAAATAATTTAATGACAGTTTTCCGTTATTTTCTTGTGTTGCATGAATTGATAAGTTTAAAAATCTATTAATTACTCTTTCTATTTTTATTGTTCGATAAAATTTATATGTATAATATTCAATAATATTTTTATTTATAATATATAATATTCTTATCTAAACTATCCAAGATTTCTTTATTCATAGTATTTGTTGATATTTTTTCGTTTATTGAATGAAATTGAAGAATTTGAAGCATTTCAAAACAGATGGTAAATCTCAAATACAGATAGCAGGTTTTAAAATGTGTATTTTCAAAATATAATGCCCTGAATTCTAATTAAAGCTTGAAAAAAGTTTTTGCTTAAAATTTTTGCATTTTTTGTATAATTTTAAAAATTGAAAAAATTTTAAATTATTTTTTTTGATGTGTTGATAATAAAAATAAATAATATATCAAAAGATTGATCCCAAAATAGCTTCGAAGGCTTCATCAACAATTAAATAAATCTGATATCATGACTATAAAACAGACAATTTTTAAAAATGGAAAGCAGGAAATCTCTTTGAGTTCAAAAATGGCTTCAAATTATTACAGTGTGAATAGATGACCATAAATTAAATCTAATATATTATTTATTTTTAATATTTATATATATAGTATTTATTTATGATATTTACACCATTTACTTAAAGTAAGTAAAAAATATTTGAAACAAGAAATTTGATAAAAATGAGACTATTATTTACTTGAAAAAAGATCACAAGCATTTAAACAATACAATTGGAAACTATGAATTAATTTGCAGACAAGGGAGAACAACAATGAAAATTCAATGATTTATTATATGCATAAATTGAATCTTTTGTCTTATTTTACTCTCTCTCACATGGAGATAATGTGAGTTCTCAAGGCCATTTTTAATTTTTATTGATTTATTTTATACAAAAATCTTGCTCCAAGTGATTTCATTTTGTTGATGCTATTTTGTCTTGGTCAAATGAACATTTTGTTACTATTGCAACAACTCTTTTATGTAAATCAAATTAAAAGAAATAATTTTAATGAGTATGGAATAATGTGAATTCTTATTAATATAAAATCAAAAATATTATTCAATTAAATTTCAAACATTTAAATAATTTTTCAAATACATAATTAAATAAATCAAAAAACATACAATACAGTAAATAACCTGAAATTATTTAAAGAAAAATTTGCACTAACAACTTCTTTTCCAGTCAAAAGAGCAACCACTGAGGCTAGAAAAGAAGCATCCCTCGATTCGTCCACAACATCCACCACTCTTTGCAGTCCCTCGGCAACCAACAAATTATTCAAAAATCTTGATAGAGTTTTTCTCAAAACTTCTTCCCTTTCTGTGAATGGTTAGGTTGATTAACATGTATTTTCAATTAAATTTGAATAGTATTAAAATACTATAATGAATTGAGTGTAGACAGAAACCTTTTTTATAATAAACAGGAGAAGAACAACTTTCAGTATCCATAATTATTAATGACTGTAACTTCAACGAAGATTGTATATATTAGTGAGCATATTTCATTTGTGTATCTTTCAATGTTCTTGAGTAAAATTATGCGTAAACCGAAAGATAATTATCTCTAATGAAAGTCAAAACAAACAACTTGTGAAACAAAATCTCAACAAATGCAGACGACAAATGTCAGATAATAATTAAAAAACACAAACAAAACTTGAACAAAAAAATTTTAAATAATGTGACGAATAAAATCGAAAAAGGTTAAATAAATGAAGGTAAATAAAGTTTCGCCTGGCCTGGTTAAGTGAACTTTATGCTATAACTAACGGCCAGGATTTTATAAAACTGAGAGATACTTTTTGCTTTATCACGAAAAAAATTGAATTAAAAATATTTATTTTACTAAAAACTTAATTATTTCATATGAAAAAAATTAAAATTTTTAAATTTTTGTTAATAAAGGACGATTGCCATGAACATTTTTCGAAATTGTCCTGGCATTTTCAACGATTTCGTTTTTCAACTAAATTAATGATGCTCGTTCTTTGCGGGTAAAGATGACCACAACTTTTTTTCCTCGGACCTGTGAGTGGGAAGATGGCTGGTCAGACCAATCTTCGCACAAATTTGCCTTGAGCAGTGTGGACAGGGATACGCTGAAGTAAAATAGGCAGTAGATACTATAATTTTGCGAAGCTGGCGTTTCTGCTTTTGCTCTTCCACACGCCTCGTTTCAAAGCTCGACACACCAGTGGAAACAGTGCTGCGCCAAGAAATCCGGCTTTTTGTTGATTCTAACAATTACAATATGCCATAACGCAAATAATCAAGTCCAGTTTGATACGATTTCAAGAGAACAAACTCTATAGCCATGAGTTTATTTTTTCATACTGTTTTATCACAATTAATATAATTTTAAAGCCATATTGGATGGAAGCAAGACAAAACCAACACCTATAAAGTAAAATACCTACTATGTTTCATGTGATCTTAAAAATTCCTAATGAACAGCCTAAAACTTAACAATCTCCGTCAAACAAAATAAGATATCATGTCATTTTAGAACTCTCTGAACTAACTGAAAATAAAACCAAATTCTATACGGCGTTCATATGAGCAAGCCAGCATCAGTTAATATATTTATTATTGCATTTATTATTGTCCAAATAACATATGCTTGAATCTATGCATCGCCAACTTTGAGATCTTTGGTTTTATTTGTTACTTCCGTAACATCTTTTTTGGATTTCTTTTTTGTCTGATCAATAGGTGCTTCCTTAACGAATGGAATCTTTTCGGAGTAAGCTGTAATAAATGAATCCTTTTAATAGTTTATGTGTCGCATCTAGAGTAATAGATGCTAATATTTTGAATGGCTTAGTAGCCATGCAATACCAACAAAGCTCAACAACCCTAACACAATTCATTTACACTAACCAACATCCCACCATGACACCTCAAAAACACCCCGAGTTACATCCTATCCACCTCAACCACACAAACCCATAACAACACGTACACACTCATTAACAAACCTCACCACCACTTAAACCACAACCCCTCACTCATATTAACCAAACTCTCCCCACAACCCCCATCAATCACAAACCTGCAGGCATGAGAGCCCTGAGAACCTCAGGGACTATGACGCCATCATCAGTCTGGTACGTCTCCAACACAGCACATATCACCCTGGTCACTGCACACATTGTGGCGTTCAACATGTGAACGTACTCTGTCTGTAGGATGCAGTGGTATGAATGTGTATTGAGGTTGTGTGCGTGTATGGGTCTAATTGTGTTTGTGTAAAAACACGTTTTTATAAAGTTGTAAGGTATAATGAGAAATCTATTCACATGTGCATGTATTGATCAATACAAAACTAAAACATCACAACATACTCACCTCTTGGTTCATCTTCTTTGTAGCTCCATACCTCACTTTCAGTCTGCGAGCCTTCAATGTCATTTCAACTAAATATTATCACTATGAAGACATATGCACAAACCAAAGACAAGATTGAAAATATTTTTAAAAAATTCCTTACCAGTATACCAGTTTAAATCATTACCACATGTCGCAACAAAAGCACACACGACATTCATCACTGCAGACACACAAGCACCTGATAATCTGTGCAGTTGGAACACGACACCAACTCCCTGAAAGCGTTGGAACCGCAAAACCAGCCCTCCAGGTCCAACTTCTTGGAGGCAGCGTTGTTCAACTCGCCTGTGGATGGCGTTTGTGGGTGTGATCATCAAACGTTCACATGTTGGAACATAGTTATCTTCATGCCGAAAAAAGTTTTATTCAGCTAGAAGCCGTATTACTATATATATAACACTTGAACTGAATGCAACTAAACCAATGACAAAAAAAAACGAAATAGGAAACCATTTCCTTCCCCACTCACCCGAAACAATATTGACCACCCTGTATGGAATCTTGAGCACTTGATAAAAGGCCTCAGCATTGGAAATCATCTCCTCCATCATCTTCCACGAAGCATCATCGTGAGGTGACGTCAGCACGAATTGCTCCACCTGAGATGAAGTCATGGGGGGTTGGTGGCGTTTGTTTCATGCATCAATACTGAGAATAAACTCAAAAGTGCTAATGTTTGCCAGCCCTGACCAGGATTTGAACCCGGCACCTATAAACTTCAAGTCTAAAAACCTAAAGGTATGTTGTCACAAAGGGATTGGTGACACAACATCCAAAAAAACTACAATTACACCAAAAAAACAAGCACAGCAAATACAACCAAATTCTTATTTCTACCAACTACTCTACCACAACAACCAGACCATATCACTCCCAACTAATATACCACAAAAACCAGACCATATCACCCCCAACTACTCTACCACAACAATCAGACCATATCACCCTCAAAATAACAACCTCACCACCCTCCAAAAACCTTCTCAAACTGGTGCACCCTGAAAATCCCTCTAGTGTCTCTGCTATGCGACCCAACCTCCTGTCTGAAACATGAAGAGATGCCTGCATACTTGATGGGCAATGTGTGACTCGGGATCCATTGGTCTCTATAAGTGATCAGGGTCGACGTAAAAATATTATTAATAAAAACATAATAATATTATTAAAACATAAAGAACATATAAGCATGCAAGACCGATGGTAAGCAGCAATAGTTTGTTCAGATGTGGCGATGAGGTACTTTTCATCTTCTGCTGTGTCCTCCTTGTTCTCACTCCTCTTGCCCACCACCTTTGTGTTTTAAGGATGTCATCAAAGCATCAGTAGTTTTTATGGTTATATACTCATTCAATGTGCCATTAATATTTTTTTACATGCGTTTTATCCCTACCATCCATCTACCAGTTCTCACCCAATCATCCAGCCATACCAATTCACCTATACACCTAATAAATCCACCCACCTTATACAACTCCTCATCAAACTGAGCCAATTGGGCTACTTGTTGCATCACCTCCTTCCTCATGAAGAATGGTGTGTACATTGGTGTGTAGCCTTGGTCTCCTGTGATGATGTGTTGTGTGTGTGTGTGTGTGATGTAGGTTGGGTATTAATTTGATGTGTTGTTATTTTGTGTTAAATTGAGATTTTGGTGTTTTGATGATGTGTTCTAGTGTCAGTAATATTGGTTTAAGGGTTTTTGTGTACACATATATCCATCCAATGCTGTTAAGTGATATGTGTTATTATGGTTTTATTTAATTAAAATCAAACACCCAATGAAACAGCAGATGCTTTAAAAAAAAAAGATTTAAACAATACATAAATGAAAAAAAAGTTACCAAGCATGGAAAGAGCGAGGTGGATAAGGGCTTGTTGCAGGTAAACAATGGGACCCTGTGTGGTTCAGCAATTTGTTAGTAATGTGCAACTAGGTGCATAGCATGGTCAAGATGATTACAGCACTATTTTATGATTGGTGATAGACTTTGTATAAAGTAATTGAAAGATTATAAAAGTAATTGATCACACCCTGTTTGGTATGTATACAAATCTAGTTATGAAACTGAAGTGGGTACAAATGAATGTTTAATATTGCCTAAAACCCAACACCACAAAGCACACACAAAATATTTAACATAAATTCTCAAACACGCACAAAAACATCACCCCTTTGAACAAACCTTGAGAAAATATCCCCTACCACCAGCCACTACAGCACCCATCTCTCCATCAAAACCATCCACCATGACTATCAAATCAATGTGGGAATACTTCTTTGTTTCTCCAGGGTTTCCCCATAGTCTTTCCACCCTGTTATTCTCCTTTTGTGTGTGTATGTGGAAGGTGGTGTGTTTGATACCCAATTTAAAAGTTGTTTGGGTGAAGTTTAAGTTCGCTTAAACTTTATGCACATTTTCAATGCTAATAGTAAAATTTAAATTAAAATAGCAGCAAAATGTTTTAAGTGCATTTAGTTGTAGGCTTATTTAAATGCGAAAAATGATAGATCTGAAAAAAATGAAGAATTAACACCTCATCGTTCGATATGGGGACTGAGTCATGCACAAGATTTCCTATCTCAAACAGAATATCCTCCCTGCAGAACAATAGAAATTATGGCGACACTCAAAAACATGTTCTCTCCCCACCATACCCTCATTATTAACCTGTTGCTCTGGAATAATGCCATCATTATAAGCCACATTACACAAATCTTTTATCCCCACACCACCCCAAAACACCAACCACACACACACCTGTTTTTCTCACATGAGGTACATTCTTCAATGCATTTCTTATTCTCCTCATCTGCCAGTGTTGATAACTTCTTCAACTGTTTAACTGTCAAATCCTGTGTGTATGAATAATCATTAATTTTGTGTAAAAGATTAACTAATCCTTATTAAAACCTTGATATGATCCACTTCTATGGAGCACAAATCCTCAACAAGTTTATCTGGTAAGACATCTGAATCTCCTACAAGAAGCTTTTTCTGTTTGAAGAATATCAATAATGATAATTAAAAAAAGCTTTATATAAGAAATATGAAAATTTTCTTTAAAAAAATAAATAAAAAGAATAATTAAGACATGAAAAATTAAAATATATAATCATAAAATCATAAAAACCTTCATTTTATCTCCAATTTGTTTACTGCATGAATTTTTCAATTTATTGAGTTGATCAGCTTGGAAACGTACTGTCAATTAATAATACTAATATCCATATTAGATTATACTGCTGTAGGCGTCCCAGTAGCTGGGGTATACAGCAGTCGGCTAATGAAAGCCCTTTTTAGTTGGGACAAAGTTTTCATAGAACTGCCAGCCCAAGCTAACATCCAACTTGAAACTATCGAATTTCAAGAACCGTCGTTCCCACACTTGAGCAGTTTGCCTTGCCATTGTCAATAAAGAATGATTCTCTGCCAAGCCAAATGACAATGATACCAGGATATCAGTTACCGAAATCTACTGTTATCCAGGTTATAACAGGAAAGCAGTCTCAAATTGAAGACGCTGTCATCGGTGCAGTTTAATGTCATGCCCAGAACCAAATTAATTATAATAAATTTTATTTATTATTAAAATAAGATTATAAATCACAATAAATTCAAGATAGAATTTATAGAAACTTGAATTGAAAAATATATTTGAAAAACTTGAAAATAGGTAATGAAGACAGCCATGGCAAAGAATTCATTAGAAAATTATCATAATAATTCACCAGTCAACTTCACACTATAAACCACTTCATTCTGACACAACACCAACACTAATTCACCTACATTTTCTCCATTTGAGATCAACTTCAATCACATTGTCTACGACATTAGTATCTTTGAACCTCTTTCTTTGGTTTTCTTTTATTGTTTCAGGGTTGTTTCCTTTGCTTTCTCTAAATAAATCTATGTCTAATACCATTTTTTCTTAATCTGTGAAAAACCGTGTTCAGTTGATTTGTTTCTTTTATTTATTTGTTGCCTTAATTATGATGAAACCGCAAAATTTAGTGAAATTCCAAGTAAAATAACAATATTATAAACTTAACTTTATTGTATTTGAGGCTTATAGATATTCAAAGATACTTCGGAATAAAATAAAAGAGAAAGCAAGAACCGTTCAACGATTTTAGAAAACCTGTCGTAACACAGATAAATATTTCCGACATAGACAATTTTATTTTTTTAATTGAAATTTTATAAAAATAAATGACGTCTTGAAAAAAGTTTGATTATTTGAAAACTGAGAATTGACGGTTTTTGTAATAACTCAGAGTGCACAGGGAAAAGCTAGATTAAAATAGGAACAATCTACATAAACCACAAAAATTAATATGATTCAAGAATAAGCTGTCATTTTTAGAATAATTAATTTGAGAAGACAAAATATCACACACCAATATATTAATTCATAACTTCAGCTGAGCACAAGGTATAAAATGAGCAAAAACGAGAAACTTGAAACAAGCATAGAGTCCGTAATGGAGATCTTTTCAAACATAGCTCTAGCGAAGCCTCAGAAACTAGATGACTTGCTAGAACAGTACACATTCCCAATACCGCAAGAAAAAAGTTTCTTTTATCAAATATTTTATGAAATTTTCAATTTTTATGTATTAATTAACATATTTTCAAAATATATATTGAATTTTTTGATTATTCATTGATTATTGAAAGCTCCATTAGAATAAAAATTCATTTTCAAACTTCAAATTTTCAATCATATAGGACCTGCCCCAAACAAATACAGCCTCAAAAAACTGGTTGGTTACAAGGATCACGACATCACAAAGGTTGTCCTACCAGCTTACACTATTCCAAAAGATGGCAAAAACAAAAAACAAGGTCAACTACAAAAATTTTAAATAAGATCTTTAGTTTTTATTTGAAGCGTCATTCTCACTGCATTACATGAAGAAAAGGATAAATATGAATGTTGTGAGAGAGAAGAAAAAGTAAAGAAAAGATGCGGTCAAAAAGGTTTTACATTTGCCCGCGCTCCTTTACCTGAAATCAATGTTGAAGTTAGTAATAAAATAAATTAAAAAGTTTCAAACAAAGCTGAACAATTCTCATACCTTCAGAGGCGGTTGGACCTAATGTACGACATTAAGAACCCTTCAAACTGCTCCAAGAAGTTTGTGTGGGGCAGAAGAACTCGGCTTCCAAGGTAATTTTTCATAGCGACAACTATTGTTTTATACAATATTTTTTAATTATTCAAAAATTCAAAAGTATTTTTGATTTCTATCAAAATTTCAATTCTCGTTGTTTTGTAACCGGTATTGAAAACAAAAAGGAGAGAAAACCCACCACCAAACATGTACAACTTGCCCAAGCTGAACGATGGACCTCAGTTTGCACTGAAAGGCCTCATCGATTTACCGAAGCCACTTTTAACACCCGGACCTCTCAACCCTTCAGTGACTCTCACCAAACCTTCCTCTAAAGGTTAGGTGATGAGTGCTATTTAAATTTGTTATTACTATGTTTACTATTGTTTCGTCTAGTTATTTCGAAGTAATAATCGGTAATTTTAAAATTAAATTTGTGTTTGATAGTAAAAATTAATTTTTAAGCAGATAATTGATAGAATAGGATAGATTTAGTAATCTTATTTTAAATGAAATATTTCAAACAACTATAGAACTAAAAATAGATTTAATTCATAAGGTATACGGATCGGAACTTCTGTGAGACAACCTTCGAAAGCAATAACACCAGCACCCTGTAAGTTAATTTATTTAATACTCATATAAATAATTTTATTATTTTTTATTATAACGGTTACCTTCAACAGCTGCTTACAGAAGGGAGTGTGTGTGGGAGAACATGAAAAGTTCTCCAAAATTTTCATTTGGTATCAGATATTCCCCAAAAGTTATTATTCCTATTGTGTGATTAAAAAACATTTTCGATGGATATTTTTTAGTTAAAAGTATTCAGTTGTAGCTTTTATACAATTTTTTATTTGAAACACAGTTTCATAATTTATACCTTTTTTATTGAACAAATATTTCAAAAATTTTTGTTTTCAAAAATAAAATTTTTGGAAGTTTATATTAATACATGTAATTTTTTTTCAATGAAGCACTTGCCTCATTATAAAGATTCAACTTTAAATTTAATAATTATAAAAAGGTTTAAAAATAGAACTTGAAACAACAAAATTTAACATGTCAAAAAGGTAAAGCATTTTTAAAAAAGAATTTTTATTTTAAATTCTCAAAAATTTCACTCTAACATATTAAACGTTGATTCAATGTACCAGGATAATCGTGACTTATTTGAAAACGTTTCATTTTGCTGTCAAATAAAATTATATCAATATTTTTTTGAATAAAAACATCAAAAAATCAAATGAGAGTTGAACGTTGTCCAAATTAGTTTTTCCTAATCAACATTAAGATACATAAAGAAAAAATATTCTATTTTATTGTTGTATTCATTAAAAAATTATTTCGAATTCATTCAGCGTGAAATTTCTGTAATTATCCATCATCATTACAATAAAAATCATTTGAAAAATACAATTTTTCACTGAGTTAAACTTCCATAATTAAACAGCAAAAATATTTTTAGAAAATCATAATCACATACATAAAAATACATCCATACCACTGAAAAACTGATTCATACACCCCCATAAAGCCACACCACAGATTGGGTGCAGATCACCGATCCTCAAACCAAGCAGACAATCTTTGCCAATCTGCGCACTGGTGAAACTAAAAGACACAAGCCATCAGATGCTATTGTGTAATAATAATAATAATATTTCAAAGAATAATTGAAATATTTATAAGGATAATAATAATTGTTGAAATAAAAAAGATTTTCTCAACAATTTTGCTGAAAATTATCAAGTTTTAAACATCAAAAAAATTATTGCCATATTAAAACAATTAAGACCAATAATTATTTTAGAAAATTGTTATTACTACTAATAATAATAACAACAATCACCAGCTCTATAGCAGATGACTCATACTGGTGGGAGTTATATGATTGGTCGACACAGTGTAACTATTATCATAACCATCAATTGCAAAAAACTGTATGGAATAAACCTGATGGGGTTCAGGTGCTTCCTCTTTCCATGTTGCAGGTGGATGTGGTTTTTGCTGTTGGTGTTATTGTTGTTGTGGTTTTTTTGTTATTGTTGTTGTGGGTTTGTTGTTAATGTTTTTTGGAGTTTTGTTGTTCTTGTTGTTGTGGGTTTTTTTTTTATTGTTTTGGTATTTTTGGTTTTTTTGTTGCTGCTGTTTTTGTGTTTTTCAAGGTTGTTCTTTCTTTAAGATCAATTGTTTTTCACATTTATCCATGTTTGCTTATTTTCATTTTTCATTAATTTTTATGCTTTTTATAGCACTGTTTTGTGTGGTTTGTTATCTATGAAGATTTTTTGTGCAGATCATTGTTTTTTATGATTTTATCGATTATATTTTTTGGCGTTTTCATAACATGGAACATTTTTACAGTCATGATCCTCATTCAGGATATAATTGGATATTCAAATATTTAATTTAAACAGTTGAGAGCAGAACAACAAAAACAACAACGATCTATATACGAAAGAAATAATAATAATAATATGAAAAATAATAACAGCAATAATAACAATATGTCTTTTTCGATGTATTGCCAGTTAGAAGCAAACCAAAAATTTTCTAAATCTCCAATCTTTGACAACAAAATTAATAATAATAACAACAAAAATGTTTATTACAACCTCGATAATATCATTGAAAAATGCAACGAGTTGAACAAAATCAACAACAGTCGCAGCAACACTGATATCTACAACTACTCTAAACAATCCACAACACACAATCACATGCAACAAAACAAAATTCCACAACAAAACAACCAGCAACAAATCTATCACCAATATCATTCCCCTCTTCTTCCTCTTTCCAACCACCACCATCCTCTTCACCATCATCATCATTCATCCCTCCAGTCCATCAACACCAACCCCACATTCCAACTGGCTACTCGAAGGCTTAAAAAGTTTCCGAGAACTAACCCCAGCTACTCTGCCCACAAAAATAGAATCTCATATCAGCATTTGTCATCAGGGGCTGCCAAACAACATGTTGCTGATGATCTGCAACAACATTTTTGCAACATACAGCAACAGTATCATAACGAGCCGCAGTTGTATAGCATCCAAAGACAACTGTCACAGCCATACAACACACAACATCAAAAAAACAATCAACAACAAACTCAAGCTGCAAAACAAAGATCACATATCGAATTTCTGAAAAAATCATTTGATGCTATGAACCTGCAACAACAACAAAATATTCAACTACAAAAGCAACATATACAAAAACAACGAAAAAATGTACAAAAACTGCTCCAACAACAACAGATCGAGGATGAAGGCATATCCAGTGGAACAGACATGTTGAACAAGTATGTAGAAGAAAAAGAAAATGAAGATGAAGGTGATGATAATGATGTTATTGGTAATAACAATGGCGACGATGAAAATGATGTTGATGAAGACATAAGTGAAGACAGCATAGATAAAAGTAATGACGACAGTGATTCTAAAAGTACTGAAGATCATAAATATCACTTTTTGAAAAATCTCATAAAAAGATCATTTTCCGCTTTCAATGATGTCACTAAACATGGCGGAGATTCAATCAATTCGGTTACTAGTCAGGAGTCTGCCTGTAAGTTGTTTGCAATTATTTTTTTGTCATTATTATTTTTATATTATGAATCTCCATTCATTATTATTTTTTTTATTCCACAGACACAGACCTAATAACTCCCTTTTCTAGCCTCTCTCCGCACACAACAAATAAAAAACAACAAGCCAAAAACTCAATTATAACAAATCAAAAAATAGTACAACATCAACAAATTATCCAACAAAAACAAATATTACAACAACAATCAATTTCTGTTTCTTCACGCACATTCCCTCCTAATCATAATAAAAATGATAACATCAACAATGATGATGATGATAATAATATCAACAAAGACAACAACAATAAAAATAATAATATAAACAAGTTTAAAAGTTTTACGAAGAAATCCGCTTCATTCAATTGAATGAATTATGGGAAATAATATAAAAAAACTATTATTGATTTTTTTTTGACATTTTTTTTTTGGTTTTTTACTATTTAAAATCATTTTGCACAAAATTGTGATGCTTTTGCATAATAAAATATTAGTGTATTATTTTTATTATTATTTTATTGCTATTTTTTATTATTATTATTATTGTTATCAAAATATTATTGAATCAAAAGAACATCACCCATATTTCATATTTCCAGCATTAGTGAACAATACCCATAAATACATTGATATTCTTGTTCATTTATTCTCCTTATTATTGATATTAGTATCATCAGCAACTTTACCATAGTATTATTAGTATTATTCTAACAATCAATGTTACGTCTATACACCAATAATTAGTATTATATGCACCGCACAACTCTTGATGCACTCATCACTTGACTCGAAAGTGGCGGGCTCAAGTCCTGTTAAGTCCGCTCTTATTATTTTATATAGAATTATGCAATTTTAGAATCTCCAATTTCAGTTCATTTTCAAATATATTCTGTTTTATTTTTATTTTTTACGAGTTTGAATAACTTTGAAATTAAATTTTTTACCATCGTGTCAGCTCTTCATCAGGATTCCACGAGTCTTTGCTAACAGAACTACTTCACTGAATGTTCGTCTCTAATAATTCTCATTTTATGATGTTTTTTGAACTTGACATCATTTTCATTGAGCTTTGACTTTTTTGCGATGACCTCAGACCTGCGCCACTTGAAATGTGGAAGCGCTTCAGATCGTTGTGACGTTTGTCAAATATTTAAGGTGCGCTATATAAATTGAAGTATTGATGTTTTATGCTTGTCTATCCGTATCATTTTCATCTTTTCATACCAGTTTTACTTTTCCTTCGTTAATTTTTTTTGGAATGAATAAATTTTTATTCATTTCTTTATTTTTCAAATTGTAATAGTAGATGGTTCTTATCGAAATACGCCATTTCTTTTCCACCGAGAGAGGACAGTTAGAATCAGTATCAGTTATAATCTTCATCATAGCGATCTGTGAAAATTTTTGAACAGTTATTTTTCTACTATTTCATTTAAGAACTATATCAATATATCATGACTCATAAGCACAGAAACTAAAACAAACTAAATCTAAAACAGTCATCTTGTGAAATAAGCATACGAAATAAATTTAAAACAACCTAATTATCTCGTGAAACAATAGAAAAGAAAAAAAAATTAAATACGATACAAAACCCTGAAACACGCCGCGTCACTTACTGTTGCAGAGGTGGGTGAGATGTACAGCCCCAGGAAAATGTATGGGAGGCAGGTCCGATGTTATGAGGCACTTGTGCACGTAATCTCCAGGCTTATCTGCCCAGTTCACTCCGTACTTGCACATTCTCCTGTTTCTCTGGCAGGCTGCTGCACATTGCTGTGGGCAGATGTGTAGTTGTGTGTGTTATATTTATTTTTCAATCGTGTTTTTCATAACATTGGTTTTTTCTTGAAACTTCAGTAGCATTCCTTATTCCAAAAATCAATTTTTAGTTATCTGTTTATTCAGCTATTTACATTGATAAAATACTCATTTACTTATGTGTTCATTTATTATGTATTTATGTTTATTTATGCGTTTACTTCGATAGTTCTGGCTTCTCTAGGCAGGCCAGTTCTCACGTAAGAGTTTTCTCTACGATACCACACACAATTTTCAAACCTGGTCCAGTACCTCTTCGTCTGATTCAAAAAATCTGCAATTGAAAACTCCTTATAAGTGATTTTTCATGATCATTTGATTGGTTTATTGATTTTTTATAATTTCAGTTGAAAATGAATGAAATCTATAATTTGATTTGATGGAATTATAGTTTTGAAATCAAAACTGTAAACAAATATAACTTGTAAAGTACCAAATTATCATGCATTGAGCAATCTCATGAATATGCAATAAAACCCCAAAATAGTAACCACTGACTATTTAAAAAACTTTCAAGTTACGAACCAGGACAAGTGGGAACAAGAAGGAGGTGGTTCTTCTTTGGGATGGTGTTGTGATGGTTACTGAGCCAACAAGTGGTACTAGAGTTGGTGCTGTGGAAGGAAACTCCATACCCACATTTGTACCTGTTTTTTAGACACGTTTCCGAACATTTCTGTTAGATCAATTAAATTTTTGTATTATATACATTCTCGTATATTATTAATGAAAAATTATTTTATTCCTAAAAACCACCATACTTTTTTTAATTTTAACTCGTAATAAAATTTCATTTCGTAAAAATAACTCACACTATCAACTGATCTATATTAAATTCCTCAAAACAGATCAACATCAAAGACAAACCTTATCATTACCAACGTAGATACCAGCTCCTTCTAGTACAGCCGTATCCCTGTGTACCATCCAGTCGCAGCCATCCCTCTGAATGGAGTAGCTTTTACTGTACGGCTCTAAGGTCTTTAAGAAATCTGTAAGTTTTTTGTAGTCGAATGGCTTGAAATCGACTGCACCGCTTATGAGGTTCTGGGAAGAAAAGATGAAAATAAATGCTATTAGTATGCATTTGTCCATTTCAATGTTGACATTATTGTTTTCATTATTAACTCAACCTAGTGACGTAACAATCCTCATTATAAATCTTAATGAAAATATTGAATTAAATCAGTAAATAGCTATTGAGAATCTTCTTTTGAGGAATTTTTGTCGCTTGAACTGAAGACTTACCAATTTGAACACAAGCTCAACCGGTGTTATACAATTGCTTACCTATCTTGTCTCTATATAAATTTCAATTCATCGAGGCCTTTTTATAGTGCTTTGTTGAAGAAAGCCCATCCAAATGGTAGAATCCAAGTTATTCTTTTTGACAGAACTGAGGTTTTTTATTTGATTACATTCTTCCAGAGTTTATATTTTAGCCTCCAACCATTCAGACACAATGCAGGGTGACCCAAGTTCAAATAGCTACTCTATCAAACGAGAAAGACGTTTTCAATGAGTACAATTTGTTGCTTTGTATTTACTTTTCCTTCATATATATTGGAAAAATGGTACAACATTGGACGTGGATTTTGTATTAAAATAATAGTTTTTACATTATTTTTTTCCAAGTTGGGCAACAAACAAGACTGAGATATTTCATTGAAACAATTTTTTATATTTTGTATAAAAATCAAAATTGAAATTTATTTTTCCGTTGTACGAAACAAAACATGTGAATGGTGAAAGGTCGAAGGTTGACTTGCTGGTCCTTGTGACAAAATGCAACAAAAAGATGAAAACAATGGAGAAAATATACAAGATTCAATGCCTATGCTTGTTAATAATGGCGAAAATATTGAAATAAGACGATAAACTACAAAAAATAAAAAGAAAATAAATAGAAATGAGAAATGACTGCAGAGTAGCCTCAAGTGAGTGACCGCTGATGAGATTAAATATTACAACTGATAATAAATATGTGACGTTTGAGTTATTGAACTAGAAATATATCACAAAATAACGCAAACAAAACCTGATGTAGTGTCCCAAAAAATTAGTAGCAAACAGCTAACCGTCGTATGAATCTAACCACAATACAACTACTATCTAATTTCTCTTTAAACGCTTCCAAATACGGTAACAAAAACTCAACCCACCCTTAGGTGTGTTATCAAGTGAACTAATAAATAAACAAAAAACTTCACACAATTCTATAACAAACTCTGAAATAGAACAGCTTCACAAATAATTGAGTATACAATGACTGGAGAATATAATACTATTGGAACAACTGAAAATAACATGCCTAAAAAATATATTTTTGTGAATACAGCAAAAAATGACTGAGTCAGCAGAAGTAACTTTAATCTTTAGGAACTGTGAGAATGGAAAAATTTTATTAGTAATTAAAGCTCTATCACATATTTACAATTTAACTATCTATCTATTAATATTATATATATGTTCCCCTCTTCTTATTGATCCCTGAATATATATATAAATAAGTAATTTACAAATTGTAGGACCAACCAGATTGAGACCTGTAAGGTAAGTGCGGTTGTGAGTCTTTAATTTTTGTTTCGAAAAAATTTTTTTTCTCTTTAAACGTCATTTTATTTTCGATCGCATCTTCCTCCTTCAAAGACTGCAAGAGTGACAATCAATATGGCGATATAATTGTTATTATAGCAAAGAAGTGGAAGCCCATACAAGAATAACATGCACAACACCATGCAGTAAATGTGACATCAGCGGCTATACTTCTGAGAGGGTTTCTTGCCCCTGACGAAGTCGGCTGATGAGATGAAAGGCTCAGTGTAGTTGTTGAGGCAAGAGACGGATGGTGGTGGAGGCGGGTTCGAGCGCACCCTTTCTTCCTGCTTCGACACCTTGTCAAAAACAGTTTTTCTGTATTTATTCACCACCTCTTTTGAGTCGAAACAAATCTCTTCGAAGGTGCACTGTGGAGGTTTCTTGTATGCTTTGTTTTTGAACTGTGTGAATCTGGGATTCAACTCATCAGTGTTGTAACACTCAGGCTTCTTGTCCGAATTTTTCGCTGGTGTCAAGGACTGTCATGTTAACGACGTTTGTCAATAGTGTTTCTGTTATTCATGCTTTGATTGTGTTAAGTGCATCGTGGTGAATTTTTCATGATTAAAAAAGTGTACAAAAGTGATAAAATGTAATACCGTATAATGAGATGAAATGAAAAAGCAATAAGCAAACTGAATGACAAACACGCAAACTAACAAAGAGAGACTCCTGGTAAGTGTTTTCACCAGTGCTATTGTTGTTGGTGTTGTGAATATCGTCGTTGGAGGAAGGTTGAAGAGTATTGTGGTTGTTGCTATTGTTATTTATAATCACATGCGAATAATCATTAATATCATAATAGCTTTCACCCACTAGATGATAGTTCGTAAGCATAAATTTGGGATAAACAATATCTTCGGTGCAAGGATTTGACTGAACCTTGCTCTCGTAGCGATGAGTAGGCATGGTACCAACGAGAAATTTCTCAGTGAATTTCAAGGCTCTCATGCTTTTCTCCTTGTTTGTCAGCACCAGCTCGCTCTCATTTGGGTTCTGCGTTGATTTCTCTACAGACTTCGATAGAGAGGGTGTTTTTTTTTCTTTGTTGCTGGTATTTTTTTTAACTTCTTTTGAAGATCCTTTAAGTGATGTTATCCGGTTTGAAGATTGCTCAGTATTTTCTTTCGACTCCTTCGGTGATGTGTTCATTGAAGCAGCGCTATACTCGGCTACATTACTCCAATCCAATGAAGTAGAATCTATCACTGATTTTGAATCAAAACTAATTTGCTTGGAACTAGTGGCAGCATTTTTAGAATTGTTATTTTTTTTCTTCACTTCTATTTCATCTTTTTTGATAGTTTTCTCTTTAATTCGATTGCTACTTTTTTTCTTGAGAACATGATCCCCTTCACATAGCCTATTATTTGTGATGATTTCTGTACCATCAGCAAAGCTCACTCTCAGAAGGATATCATTCTTGTTATTCCCATCAATAATCGACACAGAATGCCCAATTTCCTTCTCATTCTCTTTCGAGTCCATCAAGGTTTTTTTAAATCGTTTGAAGCTCTGTTTGGCACTATTGCTCTTCCGCACACGTATTTCCATTCCTACACTCTCGTCATGAGTTGGTGTTTTTTCTTTTCTTCTCTACATGAAATACATGCAAAATTTTACCATGCGGTTGAATGAAATTGAATCAACTAGCATGCATGCTCAAACGACGACGACTCACCTGGGTGGACGAGGGGGTGTGGCAGGCGGGAGGCTTGCATTTGGAGATGGCGAGAGAAAAAAACTCATTGAAAAATTTTTGTTCAACCCCATGAGGCACCTTTGAATCAACGATGTTGGAAGCAGGTGGTTGATTTTGTGACTTAACATCGAAGAAATGATTATCAGTTTGTGATGGTGTTGACTTGCATGAGGTGGATTGAGTCATGTTGCCTAATGGCGCTCTCCTGGGAGTTGGCTTGGGAGCCTTGGCAACAAAATCACTTGCCTTGCAAACGTACGTGCACTTGGTATGGTTGCAGAGGTGTAGGGTGACCACAGAGCCAGTGTTGCAGAGGCATTTGACAGCTTGCGAGTAAGTCATCTTCTCCAAACTGCGCCCATCTACCCTCAATATCTTGTCTCCCACTTCCAGTCCCACATGCTCTGCAGGACCTCCCACGTGTACCTGGGATGCATCAATACACCATTAGTACACCGTTATTTTAAAAAATTTATCACCCAAGCTATCAGTCATCATCATCACTCCAAAATGAGTTGCACAATCAACCTTGGAAATGCAGATGGCATCAGAGTCATGACAGGGACTCACCTCCAATCCCAAGCCCTGGTTTGCCTTGCGGATCTGTACCTCCTGTCGAACCAACAATGATTATATGTACCCCATCATAATAATATCAATAACAAGACTAACCTTTATGTTGATGATTTCCGAGTTGGATGAGTTTATAATGAATTTATTGTGTCCATATGGTGATTTGAGGAAGGTCAGCTGAGATGGGCTATTTGGAGGTGGTGAAGGGTTTCTCTTGGAATGGGAAATGAGGGAAGGTGGAAAAGGATTTGAAAGAGATTGTTCGGATTTTTTTGAAGATATTGATGAGTGTTTTATGCTTGATCGTGATATCGTGGGTCGTTTGACTGCAGCTCGAGGTAATGTTGATTGCGTTGATGTTTCTTGAGCCGGTGATGATAGTTTCGCAAGAGAAGAAGATCTATGTAAAGAGGAGATAGCCAATAGTGATAGGTTGGCATGTTTGAAGGCACATGAGACGGTGGGGGACTGTCGAGAAACTGGTTTGGGGGCTGTTGTGGCACACGGAGACAATGACAAAGATCTTTTAGTGCCTTGTAACTTGGCTTTGTTGATGAGTGGCTTAGTGCTGATTCTGCAAGAGCTGGATGATAATGGGGTTTTGTTGACTGGAGATGATGAAAAAAGAGATTTCTTAGAAGAAGAGGTAGTTCTTTTCAACGGGGATGGTGAAGAAGGTTTTTTGAGTAAAGATGAAGATTTTTTGGATAATGAAGCGGTAGAACTTCTATCTTTGACGGTTGGACACGGATGTAGATTTTCCGGTGGATTGCTTCTTCTTTTGTGGATGGGTAAATGATTCAAATTCTTGGTGGCTAACATGGAGGGGACAACACTCTTGGAGAAAGTCATGTGATTAAAAGATGGCTGGCTGATGGATTTTGAAGATAAAACAGTGGGGTAACAATGAACAGCATTATCAAAGCCGGCATACGGGGTGATGGGGATGGAGAAAAACGAATCACTGCTGGGCACATCCATTGGGGGGTCTTTGTAGGGGGTAGTGGACAGATGCTGCTTGGAAGCTTTGATTTTCATGGGTCTGTTGCTCCTGTGGTTTAGTGGAGGCAGCTTGGAGCATTGTGCTAAGATCTGAGCATCTGTTGGATGCAATGGTTTGAGGTTAGTAATAATTGAAATCCTCGAAATTTACTCCTTGTTAGGTAGTGTAGGAAGTATAAAATCGTTCATCACTCTTTGAATTTGCTTTTAATAACACATTGAACGAAACAGTAGATTTTTAAAACCAAACTAATCATAATAAAGATAATAAATAAAAATCTGTTGAAACAACAAAATCTGATGAAACACAAAAAATTAGCAGCTCACCTTGGTAGAGATTTTTGATTGAGCTGTTGTCACCCTCATGACTAATACTACAATTCAGTCTGCTGCTGGTTCTACCATTATTATTACTATCATCACTATTATTATCATTATTATTATTGTTATTAGTGTTACTATTATTAGTATCATTATCATTTTCATCGTTATCAGGTTTTTTCTGTCTCAAGGTTAATTGTGGATCATCATCATCATCATCATCGCCCCTCTCAACCACAATCACCACCTCACCAACACTACAACACAACAATGACACCACTTTTCTCAACGCCTCTCTTTTCAATACTTTACCGTTCACCTGTGTATATACATATATATATATATATATATATATATATATATATATATATATATATATATATATATATATATATATATATGTATAGATCTTTTTTTGTGTATCAAACGCAAATACCATGAGTAAAACCATAGAAATAACTATAAAATACAGACCTATTCGTATGAAAATAACAAGATAAGCTTTTGAAAAACCACATGCACACACACACACACAAACCTCAACAAGCACATCATTCAGGCGCAGAACTCCATCCTTCTCTGCCAACCCCCCTTCATGGATCCGAGACACCAACACCTGGGGTTAGAGATGATGATGATACCAGAATAAATTATATCACAATGAAGAATAACTACAAACATTCACAACATGATTTATCTTCTCATTTGAGTTAGTGATAATATAACTGTCCATTTTGAAGGCGCATGCGTGAAAATAAAAACAATGCAAAAACAAAAAAAAAACAATAATGATAATAAAAGTGTGGTTACTTTGTTATTCTTGCACGTGAGAGACATCCCCAAGCCATCCTCAATCCTCTTCTTGTATAACACTGTCCTAAATCTCTGTTTAATCACAATAATAATAAAAATCCCAATAATAATAAAAATCACAATAATAATAAAAATCCCAATAATAATAACAATGATTAAAACAAAAGATAAAGCTAAGAACCATCCTACAATAAAAAAACAATAAGAATATTCCTAAAAGCCTGATGAAAATAAGTGACAGACTCATAAAAACTCAATAAGAGGCAATAAAAAAACAACAACCAACCTTGACATTAACATCCCTCTTGTACAGCGTCAGAGTGTCGTGTGGCGTTGTGTGTGTCTGGAAGCATGTTTGTGTGCCCATGTGTGTGCTCCCCGTCTTCTTATCCCCACATTGAGGTAACACATTACTGGTGACCGTGGTAGTAGTAGGATCGTTGGAAGCAAAAATTCTCTTCTGTAGTATCACTGGAATTTGATCTCTGACCAACAAGGGCGAATTCTCACCTTCTTCCTCATCTCCCTCTTCTTCATAACTTTCACTATCATCATTATCATCATCGAACTCATCGTCATTTTCATCCTCTTCCTCCTCGTCTTCATCATCATAGTCGTCATCTTCTTCTTCATGAATGATACGACGATACACAAGAAAGGTGACATCACATTCTTGAGGTTGTGACGTCAAAAGAGAAACGGCATAATGATGAGTCACGCCTATGACGTTTTTGCCGGCCACCTGTGTTGTTGTTGTTGTGATTAAAAATGAAAATAACTTGAGCGAAAGCTTAAATAGAGAACCATGCAAAAATAAAATAAAACTAATCAACTAAACAACCTTGAATGAATGAATGAGGGGATAAATAAAGACAAAAGTGAATAAATTATGAAATGAACAAATTTGAGATGAAGTAGAAAAAACGAACAGATAGCAGTTTGTCTCCGACCATGAGGCCCGCCTTCTGAGCTGCACTACCTTCCCTGATACGGGAGATGAAGACGCCCTAGGGAGCAATGGACGTGTGATGAGGGGGTGGTGTGGTGAAGTGGTGTAACGATGGGATAGAAAATGTGATGAAAGAAAAACATTGTGAGCATTATGAATAATTGTATCAAATTGCTATATATAACTATATTAAATATCTATAAAACATCAGTTTGAGGAATTCATGTTTATTAAAAATTAATCTATAATTTTTGGTGAATATGCCCTTAGCATAAAACATATGCATATTGAAAGAATCAAACTGGTAATCAAAAAACATTGAAAACCTTATCATGAGGCACAAAGGAAGATGATCCGAGCCCTCCAGCCACACTCATACCCCATCCCCCTTCTCTTTTTCTCACCCTCATAACCAATTCCATGCCCTCATCCTCTTCTTTTTCCTCTTCATATTTTTCATCTTCTGTTTTTTTTTTGCAATATATTTCTTTGGTTTGAACTTCAATCTCTTTTTCTTCAATTTTTTCCTCTTCTCCTTCCTTGTCATCATCACCTTTTTGATACTTTAAACACACAAATTCACTTTTAGGTTTGTTGTCGTGTTTCCTTTTAAGCAATTGTTTCAACTTCCTCAATGGATCTTTTTTATTCTCTTTCATCCCTCCCATTCTTTTATCGCCCTTCTCATCCACCCTTCCTTTCCACCCATCATTATCACCTTTTGTCTTTATCCAGCCATCTATCTTCTCTTTCATTTCTTTGCAATCTCCAATCAAATTGCTTCTTTTCTTTATTTTTTTACCTGTTCCTTTCCTTTTTTTAATCTTCGGCAACATGATTTCCGTCTCTATCAGTTCATCTTCATCATCAACACTACCATTATCCTCAGTGCTCTCTTCCTCTTCCTTCTCCTCCTCCTCCTCATTATCATCATCATCATCTTCATCACTATCTTTACTAGTTTTCTGCAATTGAACACATTCATTCAGAACTTAAAAAGCTGACAAAACTTAGAAAAACTAATATGAAAAAATATACAATAAAATTGTTTGGATGAAAGTGTTCACAAAACTTTAAAAAAAATAATAATAAAAAACATAGTAAGAATTTTTTAATAAAAGTAATCGAAAATGAAACCAAAATGGGTTTTTCCGTTTCTAAGGAAGATGTTTTAGCTAGGATCTTCTTTAGTTTATCACCCCCCGTCGGCTGTTTTGAAAAAGAATAATAAATAATAAAATAATATTATTATTATTATCCCTATTATTATTATTATTATAATTAAGACCGAAGAATAAAGAAGACCAACATGAACTCTCTTGTTCTTGAGGTGGTGAGGTGTGTCTCGACGTCTCAACCTGCCTGTTATTATTATTATATTTATTATTATTATTATCCACATCATCATTACACCTTCCGCCACTCAAATAATTAAAGGCACTAATGTTTACTTTCGTTGGGGTAGAAGAGACTGGAATTGTTCTGGAAGCCTACTTTCTTGGCGTTGCTGCTTGCATTATCGTCCCTCATGACGTCATCGGGCAGTGTGGCCGTACAAGCGGTGTTGTTGTTGTTGGTAGCAGTAGTATCATTATCATTATCAGTATTAGTATGAACAGTAGTAGCTCCATCAACAATATTTTTATCTTCCATGGTAGCAGTGTTATTATTATTCGAAGTATTATATATAGTAACACTATTATCATCATCATCATCATTATTTCTATTATTATGAACAGTGGTGATAGTGTTATTATTGTAGTCATCAGCAGTCGAGGCAAGTGTGACGTTAGTTGTTATTGAGGCATTTGAAGCTGTTAAAATGGCGGCTGTAGCTGCTCCTGTTGCTGGCGTAATGCTAGCTGCTGTTAATGGATTAGCAACAGCTGCTGTTATTGATTTGATGGAAGTTGATGTGATTGGAGTGACGCTGGCTGTTGTGAGAGTAGTCGTTTTAATTGTTGTTGGCATGGTGATGACATCACCAAGTTTACTGTCGCGTGGTTCTTCATCTACTCCATTATCGCATTTCTTTTTGTCTTCCTGAGTGTTAAAAAAATTTAATAGGAAAATAATAAGAAATGGGAATAATAAATAAGAATAAAAAATAATAACAAACCTCATCATCGTTATTACAACTGGCACCCCTCCTCTTCTTTCTCATCAACACCGGCGATGAAGACGACGACGACGACGATGATGGTGATAGTAATGATTTTTGCAAGATTGTCGTCTGATGCGAACTCGTCGATGACGTCACATCGTGAAAAGAAAACTCCACCGGAGGAATTGAGAAAGAAGACACAATGGGTGATGATAGTGATACTGAAGATAAGGAGACGTCTAAATGCAGACTAAATGTTTCATCATCCTTATCATGAACACCTTCGGTCTCTTTCAATTCGTCATTAAGTATTTTGATATCTTTGCTTGGCTGTGTAAGTTCTTTGTTGATGTCAGCATCATTATCATAACCACGAATGACATCAAAATTATAACCACTAGCAAGTTGCACACCATGTTTGTTGCCATCATCATTATTAGTGGTAACGTCGTCATCCTTATTATTATTATTATTATTGTTACCAAAACCATCACCACTATTATTCACGATAATAATATTTGTATTTTCATTTATTTTAGTTTTCTCATGGGGATGATCACTTCCACCATCAGCTGCCATGAGTAATAGACACTGTTTATTTTTGCCAATGTTTTCACCATCACCACTGCTATAAATATCATTATTATCACCACCATATCCAATACCCTCACCATCAAGATCATTATCATCGCCACCCGCTTCCTTATCTTCCCCACCGATATCAATAGTACTACTACCCTCATGACTAGTAGAATGTTCATTATCTTTCTCTTCGTTTTCATCTTTCTCACCAATAACCTCAGCGCAACTCTTTTTCTCTTCATTACCATTCAATACAGTAGTGATGATGATGGTGGTGAATGGTGAAACAGTGTTGCATGATGACGTCGACGATGATCGGCGAGTTAGTGATGATGACGACGGATGAGTGGATGATGGTGTGATGGTGGAATAGGGGGTAGGAAGGATAGGAGGGGGAGTGGGTGGTGGGGTAGGCGATAATATCACACTTTCCTTGATGTTTACTGCCAACTGCCATTATTCAAAATTCTTTCATTTATGTTATTATTATACTTTTATTATTATTATTATTTCTAATAATATTTCACGAAGTGCTATCAGCGTTATCACAAATATCATCATCATAACAACAACTAACACGATGCATTGTATCATCATCATCATCATCACCCTCGTAACAATCTTCGTCTTCTTCCTCCTCACCATCATCCACAGAGGAGTTTGGTTGATGGTGATTTTCGGATTTTTTCAATAATTTGGCGCGCAAATCTCGCGGGTGAGGTGTATTTTGGCGGCTTATTTTGCTGCTCGATTTCTGTCGAAGTGATGATAAAGATGGTTGTAGAATAAATGAAGCATGGATATAATAATAATAAAAATAAAATAATAATAATGATAATAACAATAATAATAATGAGAATGTAATAATAATAATACCAATGATACTTCATTGGAAGCCTCCATGGTGACAGTCGACCAAAGACCTTCTTGTTTGCTGTGTTTCTCCTCTGTCGCAATGACAATAAAAATAATAATAATAATAAAAATAATAACAAAAAAAAACCAGTCGTCGCATGCCCAATGGCCATCGTTACCCTCACCTTCGAGAGAATACACATCATTATAAGCAGTTTGGGGTAACAGGAAACAGGTTAAAACTTTCTTTTTCCGTTTCTTATATGGAATTTTTTCTCTGAAATTGATGGTAGATAAAAAATGGCATACAAAAGCAACTTTATACAAATGATGGATTATTATTGAAAACAGTTCAAATCAAACATCTTCATTGACTGAACAGCACCTAGTTTGGTATTATCATTGGTTAAGTAGGTAGAAGCCAACCATTGTTGTTGTTAATTAATTCCTATTCCAATATGACCACAGCAAAAATGATAAATTTAAATACAAAAGTTGTC